>VXAL01014448.1:834679-1020879 GCA_013399475.1 Chauna torquata | reverse complement strand
GGGAGCGCGGACGGGTTCCGGCCGCTGCCCGCAGCCCGGCAGCCGGACCGAGAGGCGAGCGGGCTGCCGGCGCGGCCCTACCGCCGGCCGGCTTCCCGGGCCGCGCGTTTCGCGTCCGCAGCAGCAGCGCCTTGGTGCGGTTCTGTCGACAGGCGAATCGGGCTGCGGCTCTGGCTCTGCCCTCTTCCCTTGCGCTGAGTTTTTAGAAGCGAGGTACAATTCGGCAATCAAAGGTTAAAGGCGGTATTAATCACGAAGCCCGTATACCCTCCCTGAGTACATAATTACTATCTGGAGAGGTGTGTGCTGAACGATTCCGAGGGTAGCTAGGAAACAAATGCTCTCAGGATTACAGTCCTGGTAATTTAGGACTGCTGCTCCTGTTTTTGATGTCTCGCTATTTATAGACTGCTCCCCAAGATTCGGTCTCTCGTGTGCTCTCTGGAGAACGTCCATATGCTTTCACGTGGCGGGACGGGTAGCGTGCTTTCTGTCAGCAAATGGCTTGGCACTTGGTAGGACTGCCTGCGACTGTGGGAGGGCAGGGAGGGAGGGAGGGGGCGAAAAGCCATAAATGGATTTAAATGAATGCTGCAACTTGAAGTTTACCCTAATTTTCAGGAAGGCTCTGGTACCTTCTACCCTTACGACTTCTTGCTGACTCCTGTAATCTGATGATTTATTTTGAAATCTCTCTTCCCTTCCAACAAATGAGACATAGAAGCTGGCACGTTCATCAGTTCTGCCAAATGCAAGCGCAGAGATATCTTTCTCTGACACCTGAAGTTTTTGTTAACAAATGAGTAAGGGGGAAGACATCTGCTGGTTAAAAGTGAAGATCAGAAGTCAGTTTATGGATGCTGAAATCAGTATCTCAGTTTTCTAAAGTGTTAACCACCCAGTGGCTGTAGTTTAAAGCAAATATCATTTCTAATTCCTGTTGAGAAACTTCGGCGCTATTTTATGCTTTTCCCTGTAAGGCGTTGCTCGGGGCTTTGCTGTGAAGGCAAGGCAGGGGCTGTCTCCTGCGCCTTCGCTCAAACCCCCTGCTGTGTGCGCAGTCCTGCCCCCCGGCTCTGGTGCTCCTGAAGGGCCGGTGTGTAGGCTGGAGCCGTGGTTCCCGGCTGTGGGCTGCAGGCAGCGTCGTTTTACCGGGCAGCTGCCCGGTGCAGCAGGGTGCTGCGGCCTGTGCCCAGCAGCGCGTGACGTGACGGGTTGTGCGGCAAGGAGAGCGTGCCGTGCTGTGGCCGGGGAGGTGCCGTCCAGTGGGTCCCCTTTACGTACCTGCTCCCTCTGCGCCTCTGCAGTGTGCGACGCACTGGATGGGCCCTGTGCCTGAGCTTGCTGGAACCGTGAGCTCCAACCCACGTACATTACAACACGCCTCTCGATGCCGTCCGACCTCTCTAGATCTGTGGAAGCAGGCCTCTTAGCTTTAGCCCTTCCTAATTCTTTCGTGGTGGAAAAAATACTTTATAGATAATGACACGTTACAGAGCTGCAGTGCTGATGCCTGAACACGTGTTCGTTTTCAATGTCTAAGACTTCTGAGAAGGACCAGAAATTAGTATCTTGATTTTGTTTAAAAGGCATTTTAATTGATACTTTAGATATTGAAAAAGACAAAAAGGAAATGGATATTGAATTGGCAAGTAATTTCATTTTCGACAAAAATAAATATACTGAAATACAAGTTGTGTTCAGCTTCTGACGTATGTTGTAGTGAAATCAGAAATTGATATTGGGGATTGATGTTATTCTTTGCATTTTCAATGACTATTATACATCTTCCATGTTTTGGATTGATACTTACAGAGTCCTAGAATGGTTTGGGTTGGAAGGGACCTTAAAAACCGGCTAGTTCCAACCCCCCTGCCATGGGCAGGGACACCTTCCACCAGACCAGGTTGCCCAAAGCCCAGCCTGGCCTTGAACACTTTCGGGGATGGGGCATCCACAGCTTCTCTGGGCAACCTGTTCCAGTGCCTCACCACCCTCTGAGTAAAGAATTTCTTCCTTATATCTAATCTAAATCTACCCTCTGTTAGTTTAAAGCTGTTACCCTCTGTCCTGTCACTATACTCCCTGATAAAGAGTCCCTCTCCAGCTCTTCTGTAGAGCCCCTTTCTTACTGGAAGACCACAATGAGGTCTCCCCAGGGCCTTCTCTTTTCAAGGCTGAACAACCCCAGCTCTCAGCCTGTCTTCATAGGAGAGGTGCTCCAGCCCTCTGATCACCCTCATGGCCCTCCTCTGGACTTGCTCTAACAGGTCCATGTCCTTCTCATGCTCGGGGCCCCAGAGCTGAACACAGTACTCCAGCTGGGGTCTCATGAGGGCAGAGTTGAGGTGGAAAATCACCTCCCAGGAACTTTCAAGAACTATTTATTGCTTTTCTGAAAGTAATTAACTAAGGATTTATATTTTCAAGTATAACACAGCTAGTTCAGTCTCTTATCCATTAACACCTAAAAGCACTTTTCTAACTTTATCTGAAAGGTGTTAACACACCAAATACAGAGAAAAAACATCTTGACTTTGAATTCTACTGACTTACAGAGTGATCTGCTTGGGGGAATGGTACATGATACACTAGCAAAAAAGGTTTTAGCTTAATAGCCTCCAACTGCAGTATTATTCAGAAGGTGTCTACATTTATAAGATTCCTGAAAAGCCTGTAAATAATCGAGTTTGTTTTTATATTTAGATGACTTCAAGCCTGCATCTATTGATACATCCTGTGAAGGAGACCTTGAAGTTGGCAAAGGTGAACAGGTGACAATAACATTGCCAAATATTGAGGTGAGTGGGGTGGCAGGTGCATGGCAGGCATAAGGGGATGGTTTATTTTGTTTTAAGTATATACTGGATATAGGATGAAGGATATGTGGTTTTAATGCTGTTTCAGAGCTGCTTGTGTAGTTTTCAGAGTATAAAAACGGTTGCTCTAAAAGTGTAAAACTGCAGAGGACCTAAAGGTTAAACAGCTGTGCTGTAGCTTTAAGTGTACTCACTGCATTGGAAATATGCTGTAGGATGACCCTGAAGTGTTGCGTACACAGAAAAGCTTCATGTGGATGTTGGCAGTGCAAGTTTCCCCTTGGTATTTACTGCTGTAGTGTAGTTCTAAAGCATGAAAGACTGGAAAGGGAAAATTTATTACCTGCCATGCTTTACTGCTCTGCTGATGTGGTTACAGAAACCCCGTTTGGTAAAAGGAGTCCTACAGTGAGCATGCTCTCATTTGGAAATAAGTTTGAAACCGATTGAATGCTATGCCAGGTGAAATCTCGTTCCAGTCAGTCACCAGCTGCTTTTGGTCATGGCTAGGATGAGTCTAATTTGAATTTACTGATACCATTTTTAACAGCTAGAAATGATTATAATGAACTTGTCATCACTGTGGTGGATTGCTTTCTGTTTATAAGAAGAAGAAAAGACAACAGTAGTAACACTTGCTGGACTCTTCTGATTTAACAGGGCTCAACTCCACCAGTGACTGTGTTCAAGGGCTCAAAGAAGCCTTACCTAAAGGAATGTATCTTAATTATCAACCATGACACTGGAGAATGTCGCCTAGAGAAACTTAGTAGCAACATCACTGTGAAAAAAACAAGGTGGGTGATTTACCGGAGAAAACAACTATCCTTTACTTGTTATGAAAATCAATTTGCTCCTGAGTCTAAATTGAGATATACTTCAGCCTGTTACTGTTCTTATCAAAACATCGCTTTTAGAAAGTCCCTGGCCGCCTTCAGTAGAGTGAAAAACCTGTTTTCTCAACATGCTGACTTTGCAGCTTTTGAGTCTTGACCAGCAGAAGAGAGAGGAAATTTTTTTTTCTAACTAAAAAATGGCATGTTTTTAAGAGATAGTAATTATTATGTAATGAATATGGAGGAGAAAAAAATTTCTTTGGAAGGTAGTTTGCCTACTGTTTTCTGACTTCTAAATGAAAAAAAAAAGATAATTTTTTGACTGGTTTCAGTAATAGTAATGGCTTGTTTTTCCCGTACCAAGTTTGACTTTTTTTTTAATGCTGCTGAATCCACAGAACTCACTTTTAGCGGAATTATTATTAAGTGCTCCTGAGTAGCCAGGCATTATAACAAATCAACTAACAAAGAGTTTACAAGTTATTGACACTGTGTTTAAAAACAAAACAAAAAACCCTAATACATCCATATCTAATTATATGCCAGTAAAATAGTGTACCTAGAAATCTATTTGGAAAGGCATGAGACAAATAATTCTGTAACTTAAGGTGTGGTATCCCCTATATTCCTGTCTTTCCTTGCATCTTGTCTTCTAGAGTAATTAAACTTTTTTTTTTCACACACAGAGCTGAAGGAAGCAGTAAGGTCCAGTCTCGCATAGAGCAGCAACAGCAGCAAATGCGAAATGCAACTAAGATTCCAAACAATGTTAAAAATTCTCCGCCAAAAGAAAAGATGTTTCCGTCTTCTCCTATGGATGATATTGAACGAGGTAAACTCTGCTGCCACATGAGTTTTAGAAACTTTGCTCTTAACTAGCAATTAGTTTTTAAGAGCCAATGGTTGTTTTTCAGTTTGAGGTTCACACCAGAAGATGATTATATAAGCACTTTCCTCTTACACGGAAATGGCCACTCTGGTTCAAGTGGTAGCAAACAGTATTTGAAACTTATTAAAGTTAAAAATCAGGTGACCAATAAGGCTTAATAATGCCGTGGGTCACACTGCTCTATTATGGATTCTTTCTTCTGCTGCTTCTTTAATCAAGCATATAGTTGGTTGTGTTGTGGCACTGGAACCAACCCTGCCATTTCCCACTTTGACATCACTTCTCATTCAGTTTCTCTGCACTCAGCAAATGTATAGGTTGCAGTGCTTTACAACTCCAAATAAATCTTAAATTACCGGATGAGACTTGTGAAAGATGACGTTCAAGTGGAAAAGACAGCTAAAAGCCTATATAAGTCAACCCTTGAACAGTGCCGTATAGTGTATTCTTGAGACACTGGATTGGTGAGACGTGTGTTTTGTTTAGTAGCAGGCCTTATTACTTTTTGGAGGACAAGGAAAATCGCAGGTGGTAATTATTTGCTACAGAAATACTGACAGGTGGCAGTTTCATTGATCAGAATTGGTGTATATCTCTTTATTATCTCCTTATTATCTTTATTCCTTTAAGCAGATTTTTCAGATGTGTCATTACAAAGATTTTTTTCATTTCAGGCTTAAACTCTGACCAGAACTCTTTATAGTACAGAACAGTAGTAGAATACATCTGAGGTTGCAGAGATGAAGGAGAACTTGAGCGCCTGGAATAAAATGATGATTTTTCTTGGTGTTCTGTTGTTTTGGGAGGAGTGGGAGTGTTGATCATATTGCAAGTTACCAAAGTGGCTGCTAAAATGCATCAAATTGTTTTGTACTGCCAGTCCAATTTTGAGTGCTACTAAGTAATGCAGAATAATTGAAAAACAGGGCTGAAAGGGACCTTTTAAGGTCATCTAGTCCATCCTTCTGTCCTAAAGTCAAATTTCTGACATAATTTTTTAATGTGCTCTTTGAGCTCTCTCATGACAGATCCCGTGTTTTCTCTGGCAATCTATTCCAGGGCTTTGTTCTCCTTATGGTTCAGGTTCTTCCTAATAAATAATCTGACTGTAAGCCCATTACTACTTTAATATTTATCATGCAAGTATAGGCCAGATTACTGTGCTGCTTTTAAGCAGCCTTTTGTGTACTCAAAAGCTGCTGTATCTTTCTGATCCTTTATGCAAAATGATGCTAGCTGGTTCAGTCTTTCCTTAGAAGCTTTCATTGTCACTCTCCTCTAGCTTTCTTCCAACTAGTCCAAAAATTTCCTAGTGTAGTGCCTAAAACCAATTACTGTTTTAGCAGTGCTGAGTAAGAAGACTGTTTTCAAGGCACTATGTATGTTCATATGCAAAGACCAAATAGTATCACATCCAGTGTAATGCTTGTCACTTCTGCAGCAGCACGATACAGTAGAACTGTGCTTAGCGATCCACTGTAACTCACAGGCTCTTCAGAAGTGCTGCCTGCTTAATCATTCTTCATCCTGTGGTTGTGTAACTGACTATTCCTGTTTAAGTATACTACTTTGAGCTTGTTACTATCTTCCTTTTCTGGGGCAGAGGGAAGGTCACTCTACATTTGTCCTCCAGTATATGTAGAGCCCTTCTTTCCCTTTGAAAATATTTAAATTTTCTGTGAAATTAAATTATTTCACAAAAGGTCTCATTCCTCAGTGTTTGGTATTAATTATCAGCCTTTTGCTTAAGATTTTTTGTTTTATTACTGGTCACTGGTGAGAGCAGGGAGGAAGGGGTGTTAAGTGCGTAGGACTTGGGTTACATTTTGATTAGCTTACGGCCCTGGATGGGTGGCAGATCAGTTGTCTTCGACCTTTCTTCTCTAGAATTAGTTCTGAAGCGACATCTTGATCTTTCTGCTAGCTTCATCCTAATTTTTACCTCAGCTTTTCTGGCTTCTTTTATCTACTTATGTTCTCTTATGCATTCCCTTAGGAGCTGCAGGATGCTTCCAACTTTTTACCTCTTTTTTCCCCTATATTTGAGTCAGTTAGCCAATATGGTCTTTTATTGTACTTTCTGTTCTTCCTTGGCATTGAGTTAGTTTGTCCTTGTACTCATAGCCATGCTATTTCAGGAACTGCCAGTTTTCCTGAATGCCTTTTTTCCTTTAGACTGGCCTTTGATAAGGCTGACTGGCCTAAACACCTTCTCCTTTAGACCGGCCTTTGATAATGCAGAATTGGAAGGCTTCGTGGAAGTTTGTGTTGAAGCTTATTCTTTTGTTCTCCCTTCTTCACTTGATTAAGTTCTGAACAATCTTTCTTCTTGATCACTTTCATCTTCAACCTGTTCTTCTGTATTGGGTAAATTTGAAGTGAGATGAGCTACCCTCCTACTTGCTTTTCATGTCTGCTATATCAAAGCTGTTCCTGAAGTATTCTAAGTGCTTGTAAGACTGTCATAGCAAATGGCTGGGTACTTACTATTTTGTATAATGATGACTTCTGCACTCTGGATAACTCCTCAAGTTGCTGTATAAAATCTCCATCCAGCATGGTTCAGTGGTCTGTTTCAGACTTCTCACTTCAGCAGCACCCCTATTTTGCGTAATTACTGTGCATCCTTTCTGCAAAACTTAACTTGCTCTGTGTGTCGGACTTCAGCTATTATATACCAAAAATGCATACTGTGCAACAGATCCTATCCAGTTATACCATCCTAAATATTATTAAAGTTCAGGTGAGTTTTTTGCCAGGAATGCAAGTTGGTTGAGTCAGATTGATGTGTTAACTTCCAGTATTTCTTGTCTTCCTCTTGTTGTTCTTGCGCTCTTTTTTTTTTTTTTTTTTCCCCCCAGGCCTAATAAAGAGAACAAGGATTTGGTGAAATCTTCCTAATAGTAAACTGTAGATAGTTCCTTTGGATATTCTGTGTGCGCTTAACTTCATTTTCAGCAAAATGTCATGTTGTCCACATGTGTTGATTGCAAAGCTGAACTGCTGGGAGGTATTTTGGGTGCAGCTACAGGCCTCTTGCTGCTAACTTATCTGTGTGATTGTAACTGCAGTTTTTAGTCAGTGAAAGGCATCTTTAGGGTGCTAAGGAAAATATGGACGACTTGCTGGTCGCAGAAATGAAAAGGCTATGTGGGATGCACTGCCCCATGGAATGTGGGGTTAGCATTTGGGTTCGCAGTCACCCTTGCTCTAATGCTTGGCTTGAAAGGGAGAAACTGCCCAAGTTCTGGGAGAGGAAAACCACATGACAGGCTAGATGCTTGCTAGTACCCTTTTCTTTGTTCTGGGGTTTTAATTTTTTGGGGTTTTTTTTGAGTTGCTATAATGTGTTGATTCAGGTACCTGATTTTTCTTGCTGATTTTTTTTCTTAGTCCTTATATGTCAACTATGAATGTTAACTGAGAAACAAATCATATTTTTTGCAGAGCTAAAAGCAGAAGCCAGTGTCATGGACCAGCTGAGTAGCTCTGACAGTTCATCCGACTCTAAGAGTTCTTCATCCTCTTCATCCAGTAGTGAAAATAGTTCTAGTGATTCTGAAGACGAGGAAGCGAAGCCCTCTCTTCCTATGTCAATGCCATATTTGCAGCCACAGCCTACTGTGTCTGCCATACCGCAACAGGCTGTCCCTGACAAAGATGCCAGTCATAACAGATCCCAAGAGAGCAGTGGTCATATGATGAATACACTACGTAAGTACAAAGGCCGTTCTTTTCTTAGTACACAATTCCAGACATCAAGATTCTGAAAGGAAACCATATTGTTTTTAAGTATGTCTCTGTTATAATTAAAACTGTGGGAAGTGATGCTAGGGTTTGATTGTTCAGCAGAGGTTTGAATTAGGCAGTGGACTAGAAGGTTCTTGGTCCTAAGAGATGCTAAATTAAAGCTGATGTAGTTGAAAATATTTCCTTAGCCCTTCTGGCTTCCTCCCAGTTATATACATTGGGACTGCAGAACAGTAATTTTGTAATGAAAATACTTGAGCTAACAGGGCACTCCCAAAACATATGCTTATAATTTCTTGGTTAGAACTACGGGAAAGATACTATACTGGCAATACTTTGAATTACAGAATAGACGGTATATTCTTAGCAACTTCAGTTACTATTATTTATGGCACTGTTCCACTGGACAGCATGGCAAAACTCTCCTCTGCATATAAGCAAGGAGACAGTTTGCTTTCAGGTGATACTATCTTATTCCACCAATCCAACCGACTAAAAAGTTAATTTGAAGAGTAGCTGCTATGTTGTTCAAGAAGTGGTTGCTGCACAGTTTGGAACTGAATGCTCAGTGTAGTCCAAAAAGGAGAATTTGGACAGGGAAGGGGGAAAAAAAAAAAACCAGTAGGTAGTCTTAAGTGTGCTACTTAAATAGCAGGAGTATTCAGATGTGGAAGTTGTGAGTATTCAGCTATGGTGATGCTTTGAAAGTGAGTACAGTTTTAATTAGGTGCTTAGCTACAGGGTCACCATAGGAAGAGATTTCCATAAACCCTAGTGTGCTGTCTAAAAACTTTAGGGTTTATCATTTATATGTAAACTGGTTATACTGAAATTTTAGACTCTGGCAGGTCTACTCTTATTTCAGCACGTAAAGGATAACATGAATAGGTTTTCTTTTTGTAGCTAGTATTTAAATATCTGTGCTGGTTATTTATGTACTGCATTAACAGAGATAAGATCAGATGGAAAAGTCTTGTGACTTCATGGGCAGAGAACTAAATGCTGTCTTCATTTTACTGTCACTGTAGAGAACAATGTCTTCATGTTCGTAATTTGCGTAACTTCGGTGTGCCGTTTATTTCAACCCTTATTCACAAATAAGATTTCCCGTTCTTCGTGCTTTAAATAAAGCTGTTATGAAAATGAGATTAAGCTCTATCCCCAGTGACAGAATCCCAGCTGGCAAAACTTCCACTGAGAAACAAACTTACAGTTACAGGTGGCCGACTCCACTAGTTCCAACAGTCATAGCGAGAAAATGCTGCTTAAAACATGACAACATCAAAGCTATTACAGGGGAAGTTGGTGACTTGATGGTTTTTGAGAACCATGCAGACAGGTGGAACCTCTGTTTGTAGCATCAAGGCTTGGGCTTGACTATCTTGCGTAGATATTTAGCTTAATTCCATTTACTTCCATAATGGTTACAGACTTATTTACTGCTTAAAAATTCTGTTCCTAACTTGAGTACTGTTAACATTTAAGATACACTTCAACTAGACAAAGGTCAAAAAAAAGTCACTTTGAAGGAGAACGTGTTTCTTCAGCTCCCTTGCTGAGGAAATTTGGCAGGAGAGGGAAAATTACAGTGAAACCTGGAGAAATTAAATGGATAGCACATGGTCCCAGCTTGAATGGCCCGAGTTCTCTGTTGGGGTCCTGTACAGTCATTTCTTCCATCTCAAGTAATGTTTTACAAAAAAAAATTGAAGCAATAAATGTCAGCACAAGCAGTTTGCTTGTCTAATCCTGTTTTGAGGTTTGACCACTTATGTGCGTGACTAGTTCTGTGCACCTCTGCAGAATCAGGGCTGTACTGGGTAATTAGTGAAGTTTTCCTTTGGCTTGCTATGTGCAGGCAGAAGGCTGGGGGAAGGGTTAGAGAGAAGAGTTTCGTCTTACATGTAGAAATCATACAGCTGAGGTTTTGTGGAACTTGGAAGACACAGGAGGTGGTGTCTAGAGCATGGTAACCAAATACTTCTGTCAGATGTATATAATCTACCTTTGCAGGAATCCAGGGCTCAAAGCTGCCCCCCACCCTCAGCAGCAAGGTCTACCCCCAACATCCTCCTCCTTCCCCTTTCTCCCTTCAGAGGCTGATTGTATGAGCTTATGACTTGCCTTATAACAAAGTTTGTAAATGGTAGCACTAATGAATCTCTTCTTCATAAATATTTCATCATATCTTGCTTTGTTTACTTTAAGTTTAAACAAGAGTTATGCTAAATAGTTTTATTTCCCAAGAAAAATCAGCATAGATGGACTATTCTGGGGCAATGTCTTATGTACACAGCATTCAGTACAACCTCACTTCTTTTGATACTTGGTGCTCGTACAGCAGCTAGTCGTGAAATAATTTTCCCTTCTATTTGTTTGGTGTTGGTGTACCAACTAAGAGTGATCAGTGTTTCACAGATCTAACAAGTATCCCTGTACCTAGTAGCTTGCATGAATTCAATTAAATGTATTGTAGCCACTGATCTAAAAGTTTAGGAAATGTCATAATTTGCAGTGTAATCTATTTCATCAAATTGATGTTGCTAATAAGCAATTGGCACTGTGGAAGACTGAATTCATGTTTTTCCCCCACTTTACTGCTGCCTGCAAAGTTCAGTTGAGCCTAGATGCTTCTTCGGAGTCCTGGTTAAATGAAGTTTCCATTCTTGCACCAAGCCCACCTGAAAACTACGAGAACTAGTATCTGTTATTTTGCGATCTCTGAAGGTGGTTTTTTTTTTAGAGGTAGGGTTATAAAAATGGGCCAGGAAGTCTTCCCTGAAATATCCTAATGCATTACTTCTGGCTCTGGAACTTGGACTTCTTGCTTTTCCCATCTGCTGGTTTTCACTAGCACTGGTATTCTTGGCTAGTGTTACACAGTTTGTGTAATTTTTATTAACTATGTTGAAATAACTTTTGAAGGCTGCAGAATCACTATTTGGAAGGTTATCTTCTTGTTCTTACTCCGGTCATCTCCCAAAGTAGGTAATGCACAATAGGACTGGGAGTTCCAAGAACTCTTTGCTTGTTTTCCTTTGAGTGATAAATGCGTGAGTTTAACTTGCTAATGACGAAATACTATTTCTCAGGATAATATATTGTTCTGAATAATTCTTGACAAATTACTTGTTTTTTCGTTCAAATTGCTTTTTTAACATCATGATAAAATAATATGGCTGTAAATACCTTCTTTTTAGGATTAGAAAAAAAAATTTGGCTACAGTAGTACTTTAAAGATTGCTGGAAAGAGCCGTCTTCACTATTCTTGTCTTATATAAACAGTGTTTTCTGCTTTGTTGCAGAGCATCACGTACCACTTTCTAAGCTTTAGTGATGACGTAGTGGAAAACAAATGAAGGCTAAATGCAGCCATGTTAAAGACTTCAGTGTTCTGGCAGAAATGATGTGCTTGGTAACGAAAGATACAATCTGTGTCTTGCCGGTTTTACCCTGTTCAGGTTGCTCTTATCCATCTGTAAAAAGTGATCTGTGAAGGGTGCTGCAGCTGAGGAAAGAGCATGTGAAAATACTGTGCCTACTCAGTTTCAGTCATTTTATTTGCTTTTTAGGCCGTTTCCATACAATGTGAGAGAGGCATTCTTTTTTTCATGGCTGTTTGGCAAGGGAGGTGTGAAGAAAAGGATACTAGCTGGAAGAAATTCTTAAAATGTGTGAGAAGCTGCTGATATGATACAGATTCTCTATAGCATGCTGCTGTATTTTTTTGTTGTTGTTAGTTATCTCTGATCCTGGAAAGATTCCTTCCCTCCCACCCCCTAAGCTTATGGACATCCATTGCAAGCACAGTGTAGTCTTTCTTCTTGCTTTCCCATTTGGAAATATATGTAGGCTCCAAATTAAAGTGCTGTGTAAAAGTGCTTTTGATGTTTTGTTTGTTCACTTGTTCCAAAACCTGTTTGAAATGGTAGGTCACTGATACATCTTTAAAAGGTACATCAAAGAACTACTGTCTTGATTGAGACATCACTTTGTTTTCAAGCACAGCTGAGTGCATTCAGATGTTTAAAAAAAAAAAACCTCTTTTTTCAGAACTGCATTCACTAGTAGTTTTCACATTTATCTAGAATGAAAACATGGGTGGCAAAGATAGCTAGGTGTTATCTGTTGTGATCTGGTGATATTAATTGCTTTTGTGGCTAATATGCTAATGGCTTTCCTGCTAAGATTTTAAAATTGCAGAAATGTGGTCTGTCTAAGGTTCTGTCACTGAGGAGTTCTGCACCTATTCTCTCACAACCTGCTTGGTATTAGTCTTTGTAAGCCTTTAATTGGTAAAGGGGAAAATCTTGAAAGAAGAAAAGTATTTCCTTGAAAATGACTAATATGTTGACTCTCTTTCTTTTTAGGAAATGACTTGCAGCTGAGTGAATCTGGAAGTGATAGTGATGACTGAACAAATTTTTGGCCTTAAACGTATCACCTTTTTTGCTAAATATGTCTTAGCATCTGTTTTGCACTAAGATTAGATTACCAGAGACTGGAATGAATGTCCTCGATTTTGATAATAAAGACATCCTAATTTTCTACTGACACATCGCGTCTATAACACAGCAGCATTGATATATTGTCAGTGCTATGGTTGGTTATGTGTTTACCTTTCAAATTACTGTATTTACAGTAAAATTGTGTATGATCTGATTTTGATTATTTTGCCTCAGCCACCTGTTTTACTTGAAACTGATTTGTAACAGCTAGTTACTTTATATAAATAGTTATGGAATGGAGAAATTTCTGATATTTATGGAGGCAAGTTTCCTTCCTATCACTTAAATGTTGAGTGCTGATCTCACAGCTTTAACTTGGAGGGTGTAAAAGGGAGAGCAACTAAATGAGGTCTGCTGTGTCAGCTACACTTTTTGTTCAGTTCACAGTTCATACCTTTAAGGAAACTGCTGAATAATGTGGTCCACTAGTGCGGTTACAGTTTACAATTGTTCAACACATTGCTGAATTCTTAATTTCATTGTATTATAGGACTTTATATTTCTGAGCCTCAAGATTCCTGAGGGAACTTGTCTATTCTCTGCCTTTTTTTATGTAACTTGAATAGGCTGGTCTTTTTACAACCTTTTTGTATCTAAATTTAGATAACTGTGGAGACAGCAATGATTTTTCTTCATTTAATTCTATAATGGAAATCAGAAATTTTCTTTGTAGGAGTATAAAAGTAATTTAATAAAGCAATATTTATCACTTTGTCTGATTCTGTTTTTACTGGTTAAGAATTCCACGTTCTACTTACAGTTCTACATGTAAGCCTGAATGTGAAGGCATGAAATGCGTGCTCACAGAATGTATACAATAGATGGTACTAGACCAGCTTATTCTCCCAACTGCTGGTGGTATCAGCCCTCTAGGGTACTTGCCTCTAGGGTACTATGGTACTTGCCTCTAGGCAGATTGAAGCCAAAATCATGTCTGCCCCTTACCACCAGGCAGAAATGAGATATTGGAAATGCTGCTTCCTGATCCTTCCCCACCTAGCACTCTCTGCCCCTAAACTGTGGCACTTGGCCATGGCCTACACCAGCTAACAGCTTTCTAGTGTTTCAGCTTCCTAAAGTTGGTATCATAAGAAGCAAAAGCATTGTTGTGCTTATGCTAGAAGTAAAAAGCTCAAGTTAATGACCATGGATAAACAGGTCTTTGAGAAGCAGAGGGCTAATAAGCAACTTCAAGATAGGATACTGTGTAAATAAAGATCCTTCAAACTTTTCAAGGATATTGAGTTCACTCATGGATCATAACTGTTGCTATGGGAGCTCTAGGAGACTACTTGGTTCTTGGCACCTGCTCCTAATAAAGTCTGCTAAGGTGATGTGGGGACCTAAGGTGTTGCAGGGGATTTTAGGAGCAGCCCTAAGTACTAAACAGAAAGGGGCTCACGATAAAGCAGTGTCCTAAAGTGAAATGTCCTCTTTTCAGCTTACCCCTGTCCCTAATGGTTTGCATCAAAGCCTTCTTTTAGGCCAATGCCACATTCTAATTTTAGCCAGAATGCTACTGATTTTTCTGAGCAATGGTGCATTCAGGGTGTATGGGAGCAAGCAGATGTGTGAAAGCACTGACCGGGCTAGGATCTAAATCATGGAGTGTGTGTGTATTCATGGGTTACAATTGCTCCTCCTCCAGAAGAAAGGAAAAAAAAACAACAATAAACTAAACCCTGGTGAATACAACCTACCTGTATTTGGTATATAATTGTACTCACATGTATACAGGTGCTTAAATATAGCTCTGGGGGTAAAGCAGCTTTCCAAGTTCTTGAGTCTCAGGACTGTAAATGAGCCTATGCTATCTTTAGGATTTGGTCTTTGGGTTAGAAGCTTTCTAGCATGGGAAGAGCCTCAGTTAAGCTTCTGTATAGCACTTAGTACAAAGTGATTAGATGCCAGGTAGTCACTACCCAGTATAAGTAAGTACGTGACTTAAATGGTTGTATTCTGTCAAATGCACAGTTGTGATAATTCAGGAAAGGCTCCCTTTAAATATCAGCATCGGAGATAAGATTCTGGAACAGAGTTCCTATAGAGATAAGGGGAAAAAGATAACAGACCTGGAATTTTTTTTTTTTTCTGGACCATGATTTGAAAATTCTTTTCTTCTCCTTTAAAGTCAGTTTTATTCCTGTCATGTCAAATTAACTAGTAATGAATGACTGAGGGGAGATTTGGATTAGATGTTAGGAGGAAATTCTTCACTCAGAGGGTGGTGAGGCACAGGAACAGGTTGCCCAGAGAAGCTGTGGATGCCCCATCCCTGGAAGTGTTCAAGACCAGGTTGGATGGGGCCCTGGGCAACCTGGTCTGGTGGGAGATGTCCCTGCCCATGATGAACTAGATGATCTTCAAGGTCCCTTCCAACCCAACCCATTCCGTGATATGATTCTATGAAATCAGTAACTGCAACAGGCTCCTGTGACCTCTGAGTGCCTCTTTCAGAATAGTCTTCTGAAATATATCTGGTTCTATTTCCTTGCTTTCAGCTGGTTTGTCTTTACATCCAGAGATACAAAGCATACACGTGTGTATGTATGTCCAAGCAGTAGATACATCTGAAGAATAGGTACAGTTTTTATTGTGTATGTTTTGGATTTGAGGAACATCTGCAATATCACTTACATTGATAAATAAAAAATATCTTCCAAATGCAACTGGAAACTTCAAAATTGTTCAGTCTTGTGATTACTACAGCATTAAGCACTACTGCAGCAACAGCTCACCTGAGCCTTTCTCTCTGCACAGCGCCTGATATGTGCAAAATTTTTCTTTTAACTACCTCTTCATGGTTGCAGTATTCAACCCTGGTTAAGCCCTGAAATGGTGATAATGTATGCTTGCCAGTTGTAACTATCTTGCCCGACAGCTTCCAGTTTTTGTGAAATCTCTGTGCTACTCTTGTTTTCCATGAACCCTGCCTTCGGGCACTGGGACATGCTAAGGTGATCTCTTCAGGGCAGCCTTGGTACAGCTGTGTTCCATGACTGACACTGGGATTGCCATTTACTTGTGGTTTTATGTCTATCTGTAATTCACTCTTGAGATCCTTGCCCATAATGCTGTAATGTTCCTTTAGGAAGTTCTAATTTATAAACATCAAACTCGCTATAATGTCTATGTAGCTGTTTGGTAAGCAATAATCTTATTTCCTGCATAATCTCTGAAAATCATTTTGATGTCTAAGCATGGACTACTGCAGTTGCTCCCTCAAAATCCCGAGATCAACACGAGCTGGAGCAGATTTCATTGTGGAGTTTATTGTCAAGGCACCTGATTTGTTACATGAGCCTTGTTTTATTTGTTTATTTATTTATTTATTTTGGAGGGAAATGGGAAAATTTTTCAGATTGAAGGACTTTAGTAAGTCACTTCTGTGCTAACAGACAGTGAATCATCTTAAGAACAGAGCAACAGTATTTCTAAGAAGAATTATTTGCTAGGTCTTGACTAATTTCTGAGGAACCAAACACGAACAGATCAACTCAGGGAATAGTTTGCATTGGTTCTCAAGATTTTGGGCACAGAATCATTGTATCGTTTCTGGCCAACACTTTTGATTTTTTTCAGCATTTCTACACAAAGGTTTCTGAGAACAGCCAAAGAGACTGTTGAATCCTTCTTAAATAGCAGAGATGAGGATACCTAGGCTGGGCAAAAACAAAGAAGTCCGGAGGAGGAAAGAGAGGACTTGGCTTACAATGGTTCCTAGACTGAAGGCTTGCCTACATGTGAATTCCTCCTCTCACCACTTTTTGAGGTCATTCAGCTAACCATGTAAGGTGCCGGGGACAGTTTAGCAGGATATGGGGTTCAGACCAGCTTTTTGAAGAGACTTAAAAAGAACAATGAAGAAGAGAGAAGTTCTGAATATGGGTTTTTGCAATTTGTTAAAATATACATTCCTTCTGTTTTGGGGGGAGGTAGGGGAAATGACAAAAGTTGAAGATGTACTGAAATGAAGAGAAAAAGCATGAAATGATAAGTTCTTTCACAGCTGAGACCTAAAACTAGATAGGGGTAGTCATCCATACCTAAGTAAAATCTGAAATGTGGAGGGGAGGATTGAAAGGCCTATGTCTTTCAGCTATTACTCTGCCCAGCTAATTGAATTTGTGGTGACAACATCACCTGTTTGTTAACTGGCTAGCAGTTCTGTTCGAAGTGATCATGGTACCCCTTGCATAATTCATGATGGCATGGGTATTTGAAGGCAGCAGCTCTCCGCTTACCAGCTATCTGCACACAGGAATGGGCTCAATTGGTGGAAAGGTCTAAAAAAAGATTACTGTGGGTTTTACTTCACCGCTTGCAGTTTCTGGTGTTGAAGAAAAGCTCCTGAATGGCAGACTCGGAGCTCAGAGTTTGTGTCAGCAGGAAGAACTATTCAGCTCCTAAGCAGAGATACCAACTAACTTCATGCAGGGTTTTCATAAGAAACCTTGCTACATCTGCTGTAGTGAAGGGTCTGGCCTGCTGGGAACAGCAAAGGCTTGGGCTCTAGTTGTTTCTGTGGTTTTCTGAATCCATAGAAGAAATGAGTGTGTTCTCAGATTTTTCCTTCTCTGAAAAGCAAATCCCTCTGCTGTGGTGAGGAAGGAATGGAGGTTAGAAGCAAAGATGAAGGAGCCTTTCATTCAACAGAGAAGGCTTTGTTGATGTACAACACATACCTGATGAGTTAGCTGCTGAGACCTCTCCTGACTTGCTTTAAACAGGGGCCCTTGTTACAGAACCTGTTCTCCATCTCTCATCTCGCTTATGCTGTCTTTTCTGTGCAGCTTGGTTTGTCTCCTGAAAATTCATACCTGGCTTGTTCTCATAAGTGTGCTTATGCATGACAGAGGATTATTTGCTCCCTCTAGGAGATGATGCCTTCTTCATGCTGTTATTTAAAGTTTAAAGAAAAGTGGAGTATCTTAAAAAGGTAATTAAAGAAGACCCAACAACAACCCAAACTGTTCTTTAATCTCTTTAGTTTCACTTCCACATGCTGTGTATCTTGTTCTACCAGTTTCAATACTCTTGCAAAACAGTTGCACAATGATTTCCTCGTAGCAACCAGTAGAATTAAACTTGAGCTCACCTAATTGGCTGTACCTTTTCTAAGATCCTCAATGTACTGAGTTTCCAGTAAACTCTGCAACCCCCACTTTCTTCCGCACCTTTTCATTGCCACAACTTTTGGAATACATACTCATGGACATCCTCATATACAGTTCTCACAGAGACATGGGAGATGATGCAGCCTGAAATGCCAAATCATCTCTTAACCAATTACCTTTTTACACCTCACTTGCTGCACATTGACAATTAATGAAAAAAATCTAGGCTTTTACCAGAGTTTTGATCCAAATGTTTGTGATAGTGTTAAAAAATCCCCCACTACGGAAGTGTTCATAAAAGGTAAGGACATTTTAAAGGCCAATGTCTGATTGAGATTCCCCCTTCAAATTAACAGGTTTTGTACCAGTTTCCGATTCTGCTGGAATAATGAGAGAATAGAGACGGATGGTTCAAGTACGGGAATGCAGACTCTGACATGGGCAAAGCCAGACTGGATATCAAATTACCTCACAGTAACACCAGCACCTCTACACACGGATAAACCTACCCCCACGCCAAACGCTGTCTATTCCAAACAGTTTCTCATCAGAACAACGGATGGGCACAGCAGAGGCAGCACAAGGTGATGGGCCACTCAGAGCATTACGGTCAGACAAACTATTTTGGAATTAGCTGTCCTTCAGCAGTTCTTCTGGAAAGGTTGTGTGCTTTATGTTCCTCTCCCACCACAGTGTGGAACAGCTTCTACTACTGTTCTGCATGACAACCTTTCTTTTTTTTTCCCCCATGCAAAAGTTACCAATGGAAACAGCTAACACTTCATAAATGCTTTTTTTTTTTTAATAAATAATGGTCATAAAAATAATATTTACCAAATGTGACCTGAATGTAGGTGGGGAAAACTCCATGCAGATTAGCATCTACAATTGTGTTGTTCCTGTACTTGAGCTACTTTCCCCCTTACAAATGCAGCCAGAGTTTGCCTAGCAGCCTTCACCCGGATCCAGTATTTGTCAAGGATTCTCATGATGGCTGTGGTTATATTTAGCTGGGGATGCAAGACCGTTAAGCTATTTAAAAAGTTCTTGCCACAATGAGTACATTTTAGAAAGTACCACCTGGAAGGAGTGTACTGAGCTTAGCGGGGACTTTTTATCCCCGTTGATTTGTAAAACAAAACAACTGCTAAAAGCTTAGAACCCATCCCTGCTTTTGTACTTTCCATTTGACTCCCTCCTGGTGATGAAACAACAGCTACTCACAGGTGAATAATTGAGGTCCCCAAGAGAGAAACTTGTTAACATTTTAATAATGTCTTGGCTATATTTATAATTCTGTAGAGAGACTCCGAGCTGAGCGAGCCAAAGAAGCCACCGTGTTACATCAGAGCCTTTGATCCGAATGAGCTCTGTTCTGGAAACTAGAAGTGCTTATGCTGCGCAAATCTCTCTAAACCTAACAAAAGTACGCGTGAGACTGTCTGTGCTGCCCTGGAGAACGATCATGGTCAGGTAACTTCAGCTGCTGTTAAATGGGATCAGCTCTGCAACAGGAGGTTGGCAAACAGCTAGTGTCCATTGGATGTGTATGCTGGTGCTGGTGGATTGATCTGATGCTTCCTGGGACCTTGAGAGCAACCCCCAGGCAGGTGTGTCGGTTGTTGGAAGCGCAGAGACTGCAGACGGCTCCCTGCTGCTGCACTAGCTCGTGAACCTCCTGGGTCTTATCAGCAGCTCACACCAGAGACCTCCTGCCTGGTATAGATGCACAGCTGCAAGAGGCTGCCTCACAGCGGGGTTTTCTTCACCTTGTACTTCTCTGACAGGGAGGAGGGGCTGTACAAATGGTGAATTTGTTTTCCAAGCTAAATGGAAACTGTAATTTCAAGCGTGCTTGCCTTGGCACCTCTCACGGCTTTCCAGTTTACAGGGATAGTGGCAGGGTGCTCGACGGGGGGAAATATTTTGGTCATCCCACAGTAAGGTGAGGTGACTGTTCAAGGTTGCATACTTACTCAGCAGCAGGACCGCTTGCCGCTGGACCCTGCTCAGGTGACAAAACCACACAACTTAACACCCTGCCAGCTTGCTGTGCTACTACAGCCCTCCCATACTGGCATACAACACTGTTCTAGGGAAATCAGGCCACCGTCTCACAGGCTTCTCCCCCACCTCAAGCTCTTAAGGGAGGTGAATGCTGCATGAATCATGGGCATTGCCCATGGTTTCTTTCAATACCTTTCATCCTGTGCTCCATCCTCAGCTGTGTGTTGCACTGGAGCTTCTACACACATAGTTTCAAACTCAGTGAGGCTGGGCAATCCGGAACTGTTCCTGCCATGAAACACCAACTACCTAAGGAAGCAGATGCTGCAGGTAGAGCAAAGACATGCCCTGAAGGAACAATGGATTCCTCACTATGGATGGCAGAAGTAGCATGGACTTCCCTCCTCTCTTCCATGGGAGAGAGTATTTAGGATTGTGTTAACTGAATCTGATATGGGCAAGCGATAATACAACTCCTGCCTTCCTCTGCAGAGACCTCCCTAGCCTGGTCTCATGGGATAGAGTGCTGAAGTTCCTTCCATCCACCTTCCCACTGGACCAGGGGAGGAAATTAAAAGCATATTTGCAATGCATACAGCTGCTCCACTCCCTCTGACTAGGGGAAGTGGAGAGGACTTTTCTGTCCCCTAGCCTCAGCGGTGAGGACCACACCAGTTCCCTTCACTGCAAGCTGAAGCATGACTACGCTGCAGTCAAGCTGGGGAAGCAAGGGAACATCTGGGTTACTTTACATGGTGGTATGTGTTTGGAGTGCCTTCAGTGAGATGAAAAGAGAAATGGGGTGCCTGTGTGCCCTCTCCTGGTCTCCCCTATCTCCTCGACTTGGCCTAGGGAAGCTCTGTAGCACTGCTTCCTTGCAGACTTGCAGCTGTGACAGGTAGCAAGTCCTGTGTCCATAACCAGTGGGCAGGACCGTCTCACCCTACTCTTCATCCAGCTGCTCTATATTGGTCCCAGAATCCTTGAATCCTAGAATTCTAGAAGCATAGAATGGTTTGGGTTGGAAGGGCCATTTAAAGACCAGCAAGTTCCAACTCCCCTGCCATAGGCAGAGACACCTTCCACTAGATCAGGTTGCTCCAAACCCCATCCAGCCTGGCCTTGAACACTTCCAGGGATGGGGCACCCACAACTTCTCTGGGCAACCTGTTCCAGTGCCTCATCACCCTCATGGTAAAGGATTTCTTCCTTCTATCTAATCTAAATCTACCCGCTGTTAGTTTAAAGCCATTACCCCTTGTCCTGTCACTACATTTCCTGATAAAGAATCCCTCTCCAGCTTTCATCTAGGCGCCCCTTAGGTACTGGAAGGCCACTATAAGGTCTCCCCCAGAGCCTTCTTGTCCAGTTGATGCAATAGTATTTTACATCATTGCTGCGCCCTTTCTGACAAAAGGGAATAAGGCCCAGTGTTTCTAAACATGCCACTTTTAAAGCATAAAGACGAAGCATCTCAGAAGGGAGCCAAGCCATGGGAGCCATACTGGATAGTCCATTTCCTCCGGCGACTGAGTTAGTCACACATCCAAGCTCACAGTCCTGTCAGGGCATAACCTACCCAGCTGCGTGGTCTCCTAGCCTCTGGCGCTACCCGTCCATGAAGGAAAAAAAAGCATAAAATGCAAATGTTTGAGTCACAAACAAAGGGTGGGTGAGCAGGATTAGGTGAGGCTCTGCTGACTAACCCACCCCAGCAGCAGGCAACTATTGCTCCCATTTAACCTGAAGGAACCATGCCTGGCTGTGCTGAAGTTCCAAGTGGTGTTGGAAGGGGCTGCTGGCGCGGAAACATCTGAACTCTGATCCTGGCCACCCTGCCTAAATGGCCCCCCAGCCCAGTGTCTGGCTGGATTTACAGGGAGTCATCACAAAAATCAGCCTATCTACCACAAAAAGCAAGGTAGGGATATATTATTGCTACTGTTGTATCTGACATACATGAGTTGAATCCCTTGAGGCGGAAACAATTTATCTGTGGCCCAAAATGATTCATTAGGAGCTGTTTCAAACTGTGTCTTTGTATTGAAAAGGCATGTCCTGATGAATTTGGCAAGGGCACAACTTCATATTACTTCATAGTCTGCCTTGTAAAGCTGTAAAGAAGGTTAATGATAGTTTTGTATTAATTGTATATCTCTGGAGATTTGCAGAGAGACATTTTTCTGACTAGAATCTTGGTCCTGTTTTCAGCATTTCTAGTTCTTAACAAAACAACTGGAAATTAGAGCACTGCTTTCTCAAAAGGCTTCTTCTGAAGCTTTCAGAATATGATACAGTTAAGTATTTAATTGTGAGGCCCTGTATAGATGGCATAAGATTTACTCCCAGTCATAATTCAGCTTCCCCCTGACTAGATTGTGACGGCTGTTTGTTAGTGAACAGTAATGCCAAAATAACTCTTCAGAGATGCAAGCTTAAGGCTGAGAAAATGAGACTGTCAAGACATATTTAGCAGTAAAATAGCTTACCTGTTCAGCCACACCGACAAACATACATAAATACAAAAGTGTGGCTTCTTATCACAAGCAACATGTGTGAGCAGGGTCTGAGACCCGTCTGCTTTTCATTTCCAGGAATTAGCTGATAATGCATTAGCTGTGTTAAGATAAAACCATGTGCCTGCAAGGCCTGCTGTTAACTCTCTTTTGTGTGTGTGTGCTGAGATACAGACAGCTCTGAAGAAAGAGCATTTGGTGCAGTAGATTCTGGTCTCAACTTCAACAGGATGAACACAGCTGTTACGCAGTAATTGTTCAGCAAAGGGCAGTTGTTTAGTGTAAGGGAGAAATGGCTGATGATTTTCATTTTTCATTTACAATGGCTTTAAATGCCTCAGCGTAATAACATGGATTGTAAATTCTGACCATTATTTAAATTAATTGCAAAATTCTAACTCACCTCAACGTGACCAAAATGACGACTTGAATTTACAAATATCCAAGTGGCATTCTTCAGTGCACCAAAAAGTCATTTCCTCATGCACAAGAACATCTGCAGTCCCCCTTCCCAGCCTATTCCTAATGACTGGTGTAGTTTGGTTTGTCTTCCTGCACTTCGCTCTTCTAATAATTGCCAGCAGGACAGTCCTCAATGACAAGGCCACCGTCTCTGCCGGCTGCATTACCACACTCAGCTCTTGGCTCTGCATACCCTGAGGAACAGATAACCCTCACTAATCCTCAGTCCAAGCAGGCGTTTTGTTTTTTTTTAAAACTGAAATACTGAAATTAAAAGACACTCCATCCAGCAAAAATATTTGCATTTCACTTGCTTGCAGGTTTCCAAATGCCTAAACTTGGCATCCCAAATAGTTCAACCAATTTGTCCAGATTGAACAGTTCGTACCCTCTCTGGGCAAGCCTTTATTTAAGTTCAAGTTTCTGCTGTTACACACCTTTTCCCAGGACTTTGTCTTTTCCCAGAGAGCTACATTTAAATGCTGGTGAAGCATGTACATAACTTTTGTGCATGCTTAAAACTGGTGTATCTGCACATGGCACTGGGGGATTTGCGTGCATGACAGAAGACGGTGCTGCACTCAGGAATATTTCGATTACCAGGACTCTTGTTCTGCAAGAAAATCTGAAGCAATTTGGTTTGAGGCCTACTCCCATAATGTTCTAGTCTTACATCTGTTATTTTAGCATGCTCCATGCTTTTTCGCTTGTGCAACCACAGTTTGATAATTGCTGAGGAAGGCAGACAGTTTTTCCACAACCCTAGACTAAGCCAGCACCATGAGAGCTGATTTTGGTATCGATTAGGACTGACAGAGCTCAGAGGGCTTCCCAGGATTATTCCACAGAGCAGCCCAGACCATGACCTTTCACTAATGGATTTCTTAATGTTCGCCTGGGAAAGAAGGTGCCGTCAGATCCTCTAATCAGGATGCTAGGTATTAGGCATCTAGGAGCTGAAGTATATTACTAGTAGGGATTAAAAAAAAAAAAAGAGAGAGAGAAGAAAGAGTGCAGGTTTTTTTTTTTTGAAACACCTCCCACAGAAGGCGTTTCTCCCAAGGGAACTCACAATAGTTGTACAAACAGCCGGAAGGCAATTGTGTGAGCCCTGTATTTGGTGAGGTCTGTTCCCTGTAGAGTTCTGCATGGCCATGCCTGTGAGCTTTGCTACTCTTCTTCCCCTCAGCTCCTACTCAAGGAATTTCCCCTGCTTTGTTCCTCCAGCAGGGATAAGGTCTTGCACCTCAGCCAGGCAAGACTGAGCAGTTGCCCAGAGTTTTGTTGTCCTTGAAGAATGCCGGTTTTGGGGATCTTCGATCTCTGATTCCCTTTCTAAAAGTGCTTTCAGTATTTCAGTTGTACTTGTGATGTTGTTTGCCACTTGAAAAATCAGGTTTTGCTGTTGATTTGTATGTATACATCTATGCATATGTGAGAAAATAGCTCCTGAAGGGAATCATCTCCTTTCCTCAGTTCCACCAGAGACTGCCATGAGTCCCAAGGATCGCCTTCCTAAGAGCAGCTGTGAAAGAAAAACATTTCCAATGAACCAGTCATGCAGAAAAAAACCCTTTATGCCACACTTTTCTTGTAAGTGGATGTCTTGTCCTGTGTTTCCTGAGGTCTATTGCAAGCACCTAATCCCAGCTGTCATGTCAGCTTTCCTTGACAGAGTTCCTGTCACAGCCTGAAAGCATCAGGCTGGTTTCGGCTAACTGGGAACCCAAATTTGCACTGTTTCTGTTTGGCAATCTCTCAGTGACAATTTCAAGGTGGCGATGACTGAGGACAGTGCCGTGGAAAGCACGTTACTTGTCTGCAGCCGAATCAAAAGCAAAAATAAATTCACCCGGTCTCAGGTCCAGGCCTAGGCGTTTGCCGGCTGTCTCACTGCTGGTTCCCTGAACTGCTCCGTCTGGTGCCAGAAAACTTGTTCCGTAGCTGGCAAACATCCTGATCTCTTTAGGTCATGGTTTAATCCTGCCAGCTGAAGGCTGTCATAACAGAAAAACTGCCGTTTTCGTCGCGGGGCTGACTCCATACACTTCCATTTCACCTCATCCTGCGTGTGGGGCTGGGTGAGGCTCTGCCTGGCACCTGGGGGTGCGCTCCCGAGCTGAGGCCGAGCTGGAGGCAGCTGCCTCGGGGCCGCAGCAGTGCCCCGAGCGCCAACCAGCACGTTTTTATGTAAAATTAAAACAAGAAGCGTCGCCCTGTCAGGACGCGCTGCCTCCCCCTGCCCCGGCGGGCCCTCCCGGGGCGTCAGCGGGTTCACGCCTGGCAGGCGGCTGGCGCTCACGGGCGCCTCTCCCCCGGGGACCCGCAGTAAAAGCCGCGTGGGCGATGGCTCCTGTTCCCCCGCGGGCATGGCAAGGGGCTGTTTTATTTTAACCGCTGCCCCGGGGGACAAGGAGGTTTCCTCCGTCGTGTTTTACTTCAGCGCCCCGCAGGTGCCCGCCCTGCGGCTTCCCCGACGCGGTGGGCAGCGATGGCTGAGGGGCCGGCGCCATCTTCTGGGCTCTGCGGAGGGGGGAGAAAGCAGGACCGGGGAACCACGGGGAAATGTTATTGAGGGAGCAGCGGGGAGCTCAGAGGGGCCTGGAGGGGACCCGGGGAGGGGGCAGCCAGCGTCGGTGAGGGGCTGCGAGAAGCTTTCCCGCCTCTTCCTGCTCTGAGGCCGCTGCCGCGCTCCTCACGGGGGATCCGTGAGGGGAGCCCCGGGGCCCGGCCTCGGCTGCCGAGCCGGCGCTGGGAGGAAACACCGCGACTGCCGCCCCAGGGCTGCAAGGGAGGATTCGAAGTACAGCTGGCAGTATGGGCATGGGTAGAGCCCGGATGAAACAGGGGCTCAGGAGCAGCCCGCCCCTCGTCCCTTCTGCCCGGGAAGCCCTCCCTGCGTCCGGCAGGCAGCTGCTGTCAGAAGTCAGGCGGCCAGCCAGAAAAGCACTCAATATGTTGTGTTTTGGATTTCTTCCCCCCTCCCTTTCACCCTTCCGTAACTTGGGCTTTTATCCTTTCTAGACTTGTGTTTCTCAAAGAGTTCAGGGGCAGAGGAGCTGATGTGATACATTATGCTGGCTACTGGAAAATATGCTGCCGGCTGACAGCCGAGCACTCGTGTGACGAGGTTTCATGTTGTGCAGCTGTGGTGCCACATGGCCGCTGCGTCCTTGGAACTCCCTGGGCTTGGTCCCTCCAGCAGAATGCTAATTATAAGAAAGCAGGAAAGAAAACATACAAATCTTATTTGTGTTTCTAATTGGAGTCTAGAGAAATAGTGATAATAGTTTTTTATCCACTACGGCTAAGAAAAGGCAGAAGGGAAGAGGGAAAAGCTGTGCTTGTCCTTGTGCATTGGACCAACAAAACCCAATGAGGGAACAAGCTCATTAAGCATCTCTGGGCCCAATTTAATGCAGCTGCCAAATGCAATCAGCATGACACAGCATGGAAGGTCATCTGTAAGTTATGTATCTGCACAGCACAGAGTGGCAAAAAGCTAGACAGAGGGTGCTTTGGTTGGATGAAGATGGTGGGACGTGTGCTGTGCTTGTGCACTGCTGCCATCAGCCACATGTTGTGGAGGCTGAAGTCAGAGCTCGACGCTGCTCCAGGTGTGAGCAAGAGATAGGCAGCTCTATGCCAGCTCTGCCACGTTTCCAGGTGGGAATTGTTTGTGCCAGGCAGGCCAGAGCTTGGTGGGCATGTGCCTGTCTGGGTGGGCATGCCCACAGACTCTGGCAAGTTTTCCACTCAACAGGTGCCAGAATTCAGGTCCCCCCGAGGAAGGGGGCATAACGCTCAGTCATTGCTCGGCATTGACTGACATTGGGCTTCTGGGGAGCAAGACTGAACAATCATGATGAGATTTCACAGAGCTGTAGGAGTTAGAAGTAGGTAAGATGTACTGTGTCTGTGTCCCCTCGTGGTCAGCCTCTAGAGTTTTTCATCTGATGGATCAAAAAGAAATCTCCTCCTCACATCCTTACACTGTTCACTGCCAGTCTGCATGGAAGGAGGCAGTTTGCATGGAGTGATGCATTAACAGAAGTCTCGGCAGTAGCTAAGGAGAAGTGGGAGGTTTGCACAAACGAAGTGTGGTTTCCCAGCTAATATACGTTAGAGGAGAAAGTCTGGCCTAGATACGCTGCTGGGCTGCTGTTGTGGGATTGTGGAATGAATGCTGTAGATGCTCTGCAGCCCTGGGATCACTGACTCTGCCTGCATTCAGAAGGGGCTAACACTTCCCATTGCATCCTTCCCTTGTCTTCACAGACTGCAAGCCTTCTGCGCCAAGGCCTGCCTCTCACCAGGTGTGGGACTGACATCTTGCACAGTGCAGTTGATGTAACTGGTGCTTTTAGGCATGGCTCTGGTATTTCTGCTAATAATTGTTCCTCATGCTAACCCCTGTGGTGGTACCTCTGTCGAAAATCAGGAAACTGCAGAAATAAATCTCTTCCTCTCAATGGCATCTTGTGGTTCAAGCAGAGAGTTGCAATGCAAGAGATCTCTTTTGCCTTGCCATTGAGTCGGTGTAGCTGTAGGCAAGTCATTTCGTCTCTCTGGAGAAACTTCAGGTCTCTGAAAGCCAGAGGAGCCTGTGTCTAACATGAAAAAGTGGTCGGGAGTGGAACTGCTTGTGTAGTGGTAAAGTAAAGGAACATTTTGTTCTCACTTAGTCGTCTTTTATTACTTGCCACATTAAAGAAGAAAACAGTAGATGCCGTCAGCAGAGGGGGAAATGCCTTTTGAGGAATAGTTAGTTCACTGAAAAATACAGTTTCGTGGAATGAAATTATCTGGGGACCTGCCTAAGTTCAGTGAATTATTTGGGCCAAAACTGAAGAGGGAGAACTTTTTAGGGGGATTTTTGCTCTGACAGCCTCAGAATAAAATGCGACACATTTTTTTAGAAAGTGATGTTTATTTAAATCATTACAAATTATATGGAGAATAACAAGACATTTAATGTGACTTGAGGCAGGGGGCGGGAAGCCTTGGAGTTAACTGAAAAATCCTGAAAACAATCCTCAAATTGTCTCTTTGGGATCAGCATGTTTTATGGGTTGTGATCATCTTTTGCACAGCCGTCATCCAAAGCCCCTGTGTCTTCAGCATAATAAACCTGGGCTGACGACAGGACTCCCTGACAGTTTTCTTATCTCAGAGTTACAGTTTGCTGCTGCTCTCACCGAAGAGGACGAATTTGTCTTGCACCTTGGTGTTAGGAGTGCAGAGAAGTAGTAAGTTCTAGCCAAAGAACTTCTTGAAGCTGGTGCCCCTGTATCCTATGGCTGCTCAGGTGAGTAGGCTTGGTGGTGTCCTACAAGTGACCCTCCAGAAGGGCTGCGTGCCTTCCTTTCCCCCTCAAGTAGAAAGCGCTCAGCTTCAGACTCCACACACCTATAGTGACACAGGGCTTTGTGTAACTCGAATAACCCTGGGAGGGAGACCCACTTTCTAAGACAAACAGTGCCAGATTGGAGCCATTTTCAATTAAGATAAATTGTGTTGTGTTCACGCTGTGTTCTAAACTGTTTGAATAGCAGATAGATTGTCTTACAGAAAAGCTCCTAATGTGCAAACCCTGTCTATCTGTTAGTTTGGTAATGAGCCCTAAAGCCCTGGAGGAAGAGGGAGAAATCGCTGCAGCTCTTTCCCAAGATCTGTGAAGTGACTGTAAGGTCTTTATGCCAGGAAATGACAGTTGTTTTTTCTTGAAACAGAGGGAGTGTACTCGGTGACTACACTCATTTGTGTTTGACTGTGCTGATGGGGAAACTGAGGTATCCTTCTGTAAGGACTTAATTATTTAGGGCCAAGAGTGACCAAATGTCTGGAAAACATGAATAACTTCATCTTCAGAGCCTGGCTCATCCATCAGACTGTGGATGTCCATGAAGAAGGAATCTCTCCTGCCTGCTGGACTGCACTTCTCTATGTCCGTGACACAGCTGCAGCAGTGACTCACGATGAGCTCTTTGAGCTGGGCTGCACATCTGTAACACCACTCTTGTACTGGGCAGATGCAAAGTTAATGGAGCAAAAAGGTGTGCGCTGGTTACAAGGGAGGTGCTGGACAGGTGCTCTTGCCTGTGCTGGGAGGATGGAGGGGAGCAGTGGAAGGAATTCATCAGGTGCAATTCACAGAGCACCGGGAGAAATGCTCAGCCCTGTGCCGTTTGGGAGTTGGCTCTTTTAACCCGATTACTCACAGTATGCTTTGCGTGTCCCAGCTGGGACCTGTATTTCACGGAGGCTGTTACCAAAGGAAAGTTAGTGCCTTTGGTGGTTGCTTGGTTTGCCCTGCAGAATGACAGAGACTTAAGCTTTCCCTTTTGCAAGAGAGGTATATTTCCAGCCCTCTTTTTGTTCTCCTTCATCTGACCCATGAATTAGATGCTGACTTTTCTCATGGGTGTAAGTGTATCTGCAAAGTGCATGGAAGCAAAGAGAAGCTGGAGGCAGAAATGTTGCTAACAGTACACGGAAAGAGGGGAGCGTGCAGCAACAAAGAGTCTTACTGTAGCTGGTGACAAAGGCAGAGATTGCCTATTGATCTGCTAAATTGCAGAGTATGCACAGTGCAGCAAATAGGTTTGAGCTGTTGTACTTGAAGTGGCTGAAAATATTTTGATGAAATAGTTTTGCTCAGAAAATAATAAAAAGGAGAGGTGGTTTAGATTAAACTCTGCTTGGATCAAGGACATACAGAGAAACAATTGCATGCTGTGCTACAGTGCATGGCATGGGGCTACAGCTCTCATCTGGGCATCAGGAAATGTGGGAGATTGCTGAACATGAGCTTGGATGAATGCATCCCTACTTCATGCACCAGGTTCATGGCTATTTTGGGGCTGTTTTTTCAACTTGTCCTGCTGGAGCTGGTCCACTTTGTAGAACGGACATACTCATTAGCCCTGAGAGAGCTGGGTTCTGGTCACTATTTAGTTGAAGCGGTGATATTTATGGAGTGTGAAGAAGCTCCAGCAGATGGTGGCATGCCCAATAGCCTGCTTGCAGGGGATCTGTGACGTCAACCTGGACCTGAAGAGTCTCTCCCTGTCTCAGCTGATAGCCTCTAACCACCAGGGTACACATGCATTTCTTTTCAGAAAGGATATAAGAGAGCCTGGGTTTTAGTCTAAAATGGGATTTTTCAAAGTCGCAAAAATGTCTGTGTGTTGGGAGCCCACTTCCTACCCAGTACTTGTTTCAGGAGAGTGGCCACAGGAGTAGAATGCAGGACTTGCTGTACAGTGGGCTCACAACTAATGGAGTAAGACAATGAAACCATCAACTTAATAGCTTTCTCTAGTTTCCAGGTATGCTCCAAACTGGGAGCATTGCCCAGAAGACTTGATGAAAATCTTTGAAAATACACAAATGCAAGTTTCCTTTCAAACTGTATTAGGTATTATCTGTTCAATAACTAGGCAAGCACAGAGTAGGCTGAACCCCTGACCTGCTCAAATTAAACAGTTCTCTCTGGGTGAATCTGAATTAAAATAATCCTGCTGGATAGGAAGGCTCCTGTTCTGCTTTGGTTTTGCAGATCAAGCACTGTGAAAACAAATAACATCTCTAACCTTGTGCCCCTTTTCAGAGCATCATCTGCCCTGTTCTTGTACGATATCTCCTGCACCAGTATTACAGCTATTCCCCTCCTGTGCGTAGGGACACAAAGAGTGGTGGGCCAGTGCAGATGTATTATGGATTGCCAGTTGACTCTATTGTCAGATAACCTACTGCCCCAGACTGCCTGAGTTCGTACGCAATATTGTACAGGATGTGCTTGCAGCATTGTGGGATTATCATCTGCTCGCATGTCTTTGATTGCTTCAAATCACTGTTCTTTCCTCAAGGTGTCTTTAAAGAATGCAGCTATTGCAACTAGACTTCCTCTATTTTTCCAGCCTCTGAACAAGAAAACAGATGGATTTTGGCTGGTGTGTTTGGCCTTTAAATTGGTAGAGGAATCGTAGGGCTTTTATTTAGCACTAGGTCTGCCATGCAGATGTGTGTCCATTCAGCACCACGTGATGAGCACTCTGCATCTACCACCTCTGTAGCAGTGAGTGGCTGTGGGGTGCAAACAGATCCGGAAGAAGCCTCTTCCTTGGCCTGTGAGGTCCTTTGGTTTTACATAGGCAACAGGTAAAGAGTCCCTGAGACAGAAAGGGACAGAACCAAAGCGGCTTAGTTGGTCCTAAAATACAACCTAAACATTTTTGGGATGCAGAATGCAATTTTTCTTTCAAATTTATTGCTAGCTACAACCTCTCTTGCCAGGCGGGGAGGGACAGGCACAAACCTCAGCTCCTGCTGGTCACAGCCCCTGCTGCCTGTGCCTTACATCAGCATTCCCCTCACCTAGCAGGTATATTGCTTTCCTCCTCTGCTGTCTGGCTCTGATTGATACTGTCATTTGTGTATTGAAACAGCCAGCGCCTATAAATCCTTCCAAATACCCTATTATTAAAAAGGCATCTCACCTTCAACTTTGGTGTGGTGAGAAGGGCTCATTATGCTTCTGTTTGTTAGCTGTGCTTATGCAGGCAGTGTCTCTTGGGGCCAGAGATAGCTCTCGGATGTGTGGTGTAATATGGGCAGTGAGTAGGTTGCATGCGTCAAAAGATATCTCGAGGGCAGGCAGAGCTTTCAAAGGCAGCATCTTGCAGAAGCTGAGATTTCTTACAGTTGCACTGTCAGGGCTGGTCACATGGGGGTGGGCGTTTGTGACTTCCAGGTGACAGCTCTCTCCAGAGAGGTTCAGAGTGGTGGCACCAGCCCAGGGACCCTTTGTTAACTCCTTACCTATGGCTGAGGGTAAAAGTGGTGTAAAACCAGAGGCACTGCTTAGCCAGCGCTAAGGCTGACTCGCGGAGCCTAGTGCAGTGCCATTTTTAGGGGACAGAAGCAGCCAGGATGAGCAAGGCAGGCACTGCCTTGAGCTGCCTTGAGCAGGCTTCTCAGCCTGCTTCCTCCTGTGTCCCAGGGACCCCGCGTCTGAAGGGGAGGGCAAGCATGGACTGGCCACGCACCAAGCCTACATGCCAGGCTCCAAAGACATCTCCAGGAAGAGTCAGCTCTGTACTGATATGGCAGTATTGTCTACTCTATGTCACCTCTGAAAAAAAATAAGGCTGAGGTAGATGTGTATATCTCTGCCCAATTGGATTGAGTCTTCCTGCATTCTGGAGATTTCTTCCCCATTTTTTATTATTTCGCCTCAGGTTGAAGGGTCTGTTTTAGGGCCAGTGTAATAACTATCATAACTTTGTCAGGCTGACACATCAGTATGGTGCCAATCACAGTTATAGAGACCCTGGGACCACTTCATCACAGCAGCTTCACTCCAAGGCTCCTTTTAATCTTTCCTAATAAAATTTAAATGACAGTAGCTGTTCCAGTCATGAACCAAGAAAAGCCTCTCATATTATTTCCTCCCATTTTTTTTCTCAGTGTTAGGTTCTCCATTTTACAGTGACTAATTTATATGTGAGAGCTGACATCTTCCAGAACCGGCAACGTGTGTCTGAAACAAGCGGCACTTCTGTTTAGTGACTCTTTTCTTAGCAGATAGGTTGTTTCCAGAGTCATGTGGAGAATTATATAGTTGGGCCAGTGCCACCCTCCTTAGAATGCAGGCTGAATTTCCTGACTCTTATGGGTGGTTTTGACCAGGAACAGTTACTGAGCTTGGATGCGGGTTTCTGCAGGTTCTTCTAACTGGCCGTCAGAGATCTGGGCAACTGATGGTGCTGAGGTGCCAGCCTAGCTTTCAGACCCACATTAAATGAGGACACTCAGCAACTCCTCTCATGCTTCCACTTTTCTCCTCTCCCCAGAGGAAGATAGTAGAAGGAGAACTTTAAAAAAACTGCACAACCTTTTCACCTTAAATATGAGCGGCATTCAATGACCTGCCTTGCTAGGAAGCAGGCCTTGTTCTTGGAGGGTGAGGTAGGGCAGTTCGTAGTGGCTTTTAGGTCCTGCAGGCTGCACAGTCCACAGACTTGGGCTAGCCTCTGAGAAAAAACTCTTTGGCAGTAACAGTCAAGCCACAAAAGCCAGTCTTAGCCTTCCTGAAGTGTGAGGGATCAGGGAGCTGTTTGGAAATCACGTGGCTTGAACCTCAGTCAGAGCTATTTCTAGCACTGAACACACTGGGACTGGAGCAATAATTTGGATCATGCCCATGTCTTTTTCTTATTTTTCATTTAACCTGCTGATGTCTGATGTCTTGTATTTTTTGAAATCTGTTTTTTGAGATCTACTGAGGGCAACTGATCGTGACTACAGGAGTGGGAATGGATATTCATTACTGATTTCCTGGTGGCTGCAAAACCCATCATGCTTCATCAAAACACAACACTCAGCTTGGTTCAAACATGTACTTTTCTTCTGGGCTGTTCCTCAGTCTACTCCTAGCAGAAAGCTGGAGAATGACCAAAGTCACTGAGGCTTGATCAGAGACCAGGGAGAAAGAGGATGGATGCTGGCATGGTGAGGGTGCCAGTCTGGTGGGCGGATGCTGCCCCAGTCCAAACACCCCGTGTGGGATAAGCTCATGAGTTAGGGTTGTGTGCTATGGGGGGGTGAGTGCAGGATTGCTGACACAGACCCCAGGCATTGCTAGGTTCCCATCATGTCATACAGGGGGTGGTAGAGCTGGAGGGAAAGCAGGAGGCTGTGCTGGTAACGCATGAAATACAAGCCCTGTGGCAAGGAGGTGGGATATGGGGACTGTCATGCCTTTTCTCCCCTTGGTTAACATCTTCCCCCAGTGAATCTGCACTGTTGCGGAACGGGGAAGACCTGCTCCAGCTGCTGTACCAGCACAGACCTCCCCTTTGACCTCAGGACTTTTTCTCCTTTCTTTTAGCAATTGGCCAACTCACACATGTAAGTTAACGGGCAGTGTATTATAATCAAGACATCTTCTATCTCCTTTCAGAATCCATGACAGGGAAGGCGATATCTGGGGCCTTGTTAATACTGAAGTGGTGAAATGTCACCATCTCTGTGGTACAAGCACGCCTTGATTTACATGAGTATAACAGAGGTCAGATTGAGACCCTCAGACTTCAGTGTCAAGGGCCTGCAGGGATGTATTACATTTTCTTCCCTGCTGATGAAAATGAAGTCCTGGGGGAAATGAGTGGTTTGGTCTCATCTGAATTCTTTCTGGAGTTGTGTTGCCTTCAGAAACTCTAACTGGCAGTCAGCGCCTCTCTTCTTGTCAGTCTCAGCTGGAGAGACAAAGAATGAATGGGCTGGGAACAACATTTCCAGCATCTCTCAGCCATCCGTTATCTCATTTAGCTACACGAGGCGTTGTTACTGGGAACATCTGTTTGTCGTGTCTAGGTGGAGAATGAGCTAATGTTTAGAAGACACACTATGCATCCAAATCTCTTGTTTTTTAGGGCCAATCCCAAATGGACCAGCTTGAAGGAGATGACATCTTTGGTTACATTTCCTGTCTTTATTCGATATTCAGTGTCCTTCCATCAACCTACATATTTCTGCATGACTGTTTGGCCCATACCCACTAGCATTACTGCTGTCTCATGCTGATACCTTTCCAGAGTGCCTTGCTGGAGATCTGACCCTTTAACAAGGCTGCATGTTCTTGGGAAACTCGACCTTGGGAGACTTTTGGCCAAAATGTACCATCCTCAAGAGCCTGGATATTTCAGGGCATCATCAACTCTTTCCTAAGTTGCTTGTGGTTGGCTCATTCAGAAAAGGCTGCCTAGACTGACATTTGCTTTGCTGACTGTTTTCAGTATTTAGTACTTCTTAAGTTTTAGAAGTGTGAGAGAAAGCAAACTAAGCTTTATCATACTAGATCAGGTTGTCCAAAGCCCCATCCAACCTGTTCAAGGCCAGGTTGGATGGGGCTTTGAGCTACCTGGTCTAGTGGAAGGTGTCCCTGCACTTGGCAGGGGGTTGGAGCTAGATGATCTTTAAGGTCCCTTCCAACCCAAACCGTTCTGTGATTCTATGATTCTAGCATAAAGTGAGGTAGCCTTGATCCTTTGGCCTGTGAAGGTTGTTTTGTTTTGGGGATGAGATGGCAGTTTTGGCTGCTGCTGCCGCAGCAGACAAGTGGGTGCCTGGTGGCTGGACAGACCGAGGCTGCTTGTTTCCTAGTGTCTCAGTGGTTCTCATCTATTTCTTGTTAGAAGAATCTTCTGGGTCCCATTTATCCCCATGCCCCTTCTGTGAGACTGTATTATAAATTACAGCAGATAATAGGCTGTGGGAAAGTTGGGGTCTTTTCTGTTTTTCCTATTTGGGAATGGTTGGGGCTGTTTCTATTTCTCCATCCATGGGGTATCTGGTGGTCCTCACTGCATTCTGCTTTTTGTCCTTCAAAGACCTTTTGCTGTGGCAGCCGGCACAGTGACCAAGATGGTTTCCTTTGGGTGGGTCATGCCTATTACTCCTGGCGTAGTTACCTGAGAGGATCCCTGCATCTCCCTCTTCCCCAAGGTATATGTCCTACCTCCCACCTGCAAAGCTATAGATAATGTGGATCAGGTTATTGTCCCCTATTTAAAACATGAGTCTGAGCTCTGTCCCTGAAAAACAGGGGTGGTCTGGATAAGCCCCTTTCCTTCCCTGCACATCTGTCTTTCCTTTGAGATAAAACATGTTCAAAAACACATCCCAAGCGACTTTTGCAGCCTGCTTCATTAGGTATTGGGAAATACGTTGTCGTTTGAAAAGAGATTACTTCTAAGAGGCACAAAGTACTTCAGTTTCCTTGAGAGCTGCTTCTCTCTGCCACTAAGTGTTCTTGCCCCACTCTAAATCACAAATCCCGCCCCCCACCTCTCCCCCCAGGGACAACCTTGTTATCACCAAAGGAGAAACAAGTGACATGTCTGATAGTGATTTCTGGCAGCAGAGAATCTGACTAGTTCAGGGGCTGTTTTCAGGGTGGTTAAGGACCTCGCTTCTCATTTTCAAGGGACCAAATCCTTCTCAGCTGAATCTAACCCATCTAAAGATTTTACAAGTTGCCTAGAGCTTACTGCAGACTAATGCCATCCAAGGACACTTTCTCTAGTCTATTGCTTTTTGGTGGATCTCTGAAGAACATCACAAACAGTTCTGAAGCCTTGCAGACCCCTAGGGTGTTACCAAGGCCCAAAGAGTTACAATAACTTCAGCGACATCCTTTTAAACCCCTTTCTTTTCTCTTACTGGGTTTTTAATCCTGTGCACCACTGCGTGCCATTCTTTCAACATGTACCAATTGGTTACAGTTTCTAGCAGAGAGCACCCACAGTTCTGTTTATGGAAGACTGGTATATGAATTATTACCTGCAAGGCTTGCAGTCAAGTAGTGGGTTATAGTACTAATTAAGGCAAATGTCATAGCAAGAGCATGCTGACGTTGTTGGAATTAATGGCCCAGAGCATTACTACTTAGCACACCTTTTGAAGTTAATGGAATCGTATTAATTGGGATCTAGGAAGGACTGAGGGACACAGAATACATCACTACTGAGCAGCACCTCTGTTATTACATTAAGGCTGGAATAGCATCCAAGTTTCTTCTGCCTTTTGTGCCCCTTTTGCACAGCCATTTCACAAATGGATGGCTCTGATGAGGCCTGGGGGAAGGTTGTTTGGTCCTAGGGTAAAAGGTGAGAAAGTCTGTTCCAGTTGTGGTTGCAGAGAATCACTCTGCCTCCAGAAACGAGTGCTGATAATTGCCAAACTGCCTCTGGCACAATCCTGAAGGAACAAGGAGGTGGGTGCAAAAATATTGTGTGCCCTTGTCACCGGCTCTGATTCTGCAAATCAACCTCCCCTGCACTGAGCTTGTTCCAGTGAGCACAACCCAGGGTATCGGTGCAAAGCACAGGTGAGAGCATTTAAAAAAAAGTGTCTGTCAGAGATATTGAGTCCTTTGGGGGATTTGTTAGCTGCTGTAGCAGTGAGAACCGTGCAGTGGTCAGACCTAAAGCCAAAAAAAATTTAGTTTTGACATAGCAAAAAGCAGCTTATGGAGGGCATCTGCTTTCTCTGAAAAAAAAACAAAAAACAAAAAACCAGCCAACCAACCAACCAAAAAAACTGAGAAAGCACGCGCTTTTCAAAGGAAAACCCAAACTCAAAACTTTTAATACAATGCTTTGTGCATTTGGGGAGGGAAAACAAACAAACAAACAAACAAAAACCCACAGCAGTTTTCCACTGAGAATTTTGATTCCCGACCAGAATGTTCTTATTTTCATCCAAATTTTCCAGTTGGGGAAATAATTTTTAAGCAGCTCTCATACGAAGTAATTAACCATAGACAAAGAGTAGGTGATTTCAGAAGAATAGGAACACATACTATATCTAGATAATGATATTATATCTGTTATGCACTGGGAATAGAGGTTATTATGATACTGTAGAGCGGCTGTGCTATTTTATCTTTGTCCAGTTCAGATTTGAAAAAAATACTAAGCTATAATATAGCATTTTCTCTGTATTAAGAACAGTACAATTATTAATTGTCCTTCATGTTACTGGGATGTAGGTTCATGATTACCATTGACTACATTTATAGACTTTCACATTATCTCCTGCATTAATATGGGGGAAACGTTAATAATTGCTTGAACTGATGAAGATTTGATGTCAACTTAATCTCCCACTGCACAGAAGTTGAAACAACAGCACTGCTGAGCTGGTGCTGCCCACATGGGAAGTTCCTGTCAGCTCCACGCTGTCCTCTCTTCCTGCCTCAGACACCTCGGAGGCCTGACAGCTATATCCAGAACTCATCAAGTTTGGTGCTGCTCAGCTGGGCAGGGGCTGGAGCAAGTGAGCCCTAATTCTGCTGCAGACTTGCTGCATGACGTTGGGTGCGTCTCTCGGCCTTACCGCTGAGCCTGCTGTACAGCCGCCCGTAACTGGCTGCAAGGGACAAGCGGGGTTTGCCAGCAGGAAGTCCCTGTGTTCAGGACAGTTTCTTTTGGGACTTCTTACCCTGACCTTTGCCTGCAGAGCTGCTTTGCTCCCAAGCAAGCATGAAGCGCTCCTTGCTGTTTAAATCTGTCGTAGTTCTGCCTGAATTGAAAGATTCCTCTGTTCCTCAGCAGAGTGTGTTGTAAAACAGTCAGTGACATTTGTTAAATGGAGAACACATAGGGCAAGGACTCCATCAGCTCTGAGGAGACAGTGAGTAATGGTCTCTTAATGTCTGGGAGCTTTAAAGCTACTATAATATTCTTCAAAGTCAAGATAACGTGGCGGGGCTCCGCATTGCTATCCCGTGTTCAGGGGCAGGCCGTCGCGGGGTGTGTAGTCAGCCACCATACTTCAGCAGCAGCTATGCAGAGGGGACGGAATTAGTTGCTGTGCAACATACATCAGAGAAGAGACACGTGCATAATTTACTTGCAAGCATTCTTGTAGCACCCATCACTCAGCTGGTTACCTGCGCCTGCTAGACACTGCTCTGCACTTCTAGCAGTGTCTGCTCTGCCCTCGTCCCGACACGGATCAGTACGCTAAGCCTCAGCGCATTTGGGAGCAGGTAGAAGATGCACAGCCTTCACCACAAAACGGGGAGTGGAGGGGGAGTGCTTGTCTGTGACCGGGGGGAACCTGCAGTGGAGCTGGATGTGGGTTGTCTTGTTTTGGATCCCTTAGACCGGTGGTGCCAGTGATCTTCATCCAAGGGCTTCTTATACCTTTGGCACAGTCCTCTCTTACTGAGCGCCATGGCTATGGAGGGCTCAGGAGAAAAGGCAGGACAGTAACTACTTTATGAGTCCTGTACTTGGTTTAGTTTAAACTGGGTGTCTCTCCCCTCATGTGCATAGTTCTTGAGCTGAGGGGAGCAGCTAAGCAGAGGAGGCTGTCCTGAGCACATGCAGGACCTGAGAAGTCTCTCCACCAGCCAGCATTACCGCTTCTGCCATGCACAGAGGAGGCCTGAGCTGATGGACCTCGTCTGTCAGCGATACACGAAGATGTGTGTTAAGACTATTTGAAACCTGGCTAACAACTATGTGGTAATGAACTGTGCATTTTTAGCTTCAGCGTCTCTGGGACAGATGGATGGAAGCAGAGCAATGATTTATATCCTCAAACCTGTTATTTACAAGCAGTCATGTTCCTCATCTTCCTGTAGACAAATTGAAAGAGTTGTAAATTTGCCACATACAGTCCCTTGAGCTAATGCCTATGGGAAACATAATGTAAAACGTTCATTTGTCCTGGAAAATTGAGCCTGAACAGCATCGCCATGGAAATAGGTACAAAAACTGAAAATAGGTGGACATGCTCTATACAGTCTTTACTATAAAGAATGTAATGTCCATATAGACACAACAGAAGAAGCAGGAGGGAAATTAGGTCACCTTGTTAATCACTGCCACTAGTGACTAGTTAAGTACTAATTAAAGGCTAACTGTGGGTCATGAGAAATGAGGCAGCTACCAAATAGGCGTGACGGCGTTGGGCATTCATTCCCTCACTGGTCATACAGACCTGAAAGTGCACCCCCAGCTTTTAGTAAGCATAGGACTACTGATGTTTTGGAGTTGATCTGGAAAACAACTCTGCCTTGTTTCTAAGGAAAAATCATGTATGTATGTACGTGGGAATACAGGCATTACGTGAGATAAGGCACAAAGCTTGTGGGAAATCAGGCCTTAGAATATTTGCACTTATTCCTTTCTGGATGCCTTCATGAGGGCTGTGTTGTTCAGTAGGACTCACCCCACATAGAAGCATTTGTAAGAGCAGAGACTGGTGAGGGACTCTTCTTTTCCTTTGAAACTAATCTGGTGTTTTAATATCACCATTCCCCAGCACCGGTGGCTTACCACCCAGAAACCTGAGTTTGAGGAAGAGGTGAAATCACAGCTATTTTCTATACTATGTCTTGTTTGCCTGCAAATCTACTTTCAGATTGGAAAATGGATTTTTTTGAGATCTAATGTGGAAGCCGGATCTAGTTTAATAGATTGGATTCTCTTTTAACTCTAGTAATTGCCCTGGCTTGAGTGGAGTTGTTACTGATTTACAAGAAGGAATTGCCAGTTGCTCCATGGACTTCCTGAGTGAAGGAGAAGGCCAAGCCTCTGTAACAGCTTTGTGCCTCAGTTTCTCCTCTCCCACCTTCACGGTCCTGTTTCCTGCTCTGGGTGGAAAGCACCAAGTGTGGTGAATCCCCATTGTCTGCTGTGGCTCATGGGCAGAGCTAATGGCAGATTCCTCAGAGTCCTGACCAGAGGCTAAGGCACGAGCCTTCTTGCTGTCCTGCCATAAGGCTGCCACACACGCCCAAAACACATTCTTTTCTTCTGCTTGGGTGGTATCATGAATTAGAGGGAGAAGACTTTACCCGTTTGTCCAGGGCTACCTCAAGGTAATGGTACATGCAGATTGCCAGTTCCTCCATGCTCTGGATCTGCCTTTCTTCCTGTGTGTACTTGGATCCAACCATACCCGGGAGCTCTGAAAGTGCCCGATGAAATGGGGCTTCACGGGGTCACTGCACCAGTCTCATAGACCTGGGGCTGGCATGGATACGCTTGCCCGGCCGTTCCCCCAGTCCTGCTTGGGTACCTCGGTGCTGTGCTAGTACAGTAGGAATATTTTTCTAATACTAATCAAAATATGTCTGCCTTTGTGGTCCTTTGCTAGCACTGCTGGATGTTTTGAAATACCTTCCTTAGACCTGATGCTCTCTGGCTGTTATCTTCATTTCCTGCACAGCTGCTAGGTGTGTTTTCTCTTTTAAGCGGGTGTTTCATGTATCTGGAGGTGGTGAATGCCCTATATTTTCCAGAACCATTTCTATTACTGTCTGCACATTATCTAGCCCTCTCCCTACCAGAGATACAGTCCTTGTCACAGCACTGGGCCCCTCCCTTCACTGCAAAGAGGCAGGAGGAAAAAAATCGCTTCATAAATTCCCCCATTTCATCACCTGCTGACTCCAGCTCACCCCTATGATTTTTACTGGAGTAATTGTCTTGTTTACTTTCTGTCTGGTGCAGATTTGTCCACAGTGCACTGTGCTTTCTGGGAACCTCTCTGTAAGTCTGATACTCAATATCTCTTTCTGGTTCCTTAATAATCTTCCTAACTCACTTCTTCTTGTTTTTATAGGTCTTCTAGTCCCCTTGCTAGGTAGTTCATATCTTTAATACAGTTCTCTTTATTGCTTGTACTCCTCTTTACCTTCTGGCCTAAACACATTGGCCTGTAATGCCTTGGGTTTTGCTCTCAGTCTAGACTCCTGTAATTAACACTGAGCTCTCGGCAGGTGAAACAGTAATTTTACAGAGTTGCCCATGGACGTGTGCATGTGAGAGAGCATCCAGGGGCAGAGTCCTGGTTTCTCTGCTCCCCAAACTGTCTCTGCCACTGATGCTCCAAAGGCTCCTCTTACACAGTGCCAGAGAAGCTTTCCTTTTCTGTGGCCTATTGTTATTTTAGGTACTAACTTTGTCTCTTATCAGGCTTGTTTGGCATTTACCACATTGAAGCTGGGCGTGCGGGTGTCTCCCACCTGCAGACAGGAAAGATGCCCTCCTGGTAGTACTAGAAGGCTGTTATCTCTCATTCGTGGGCTTATATCTGCAGAGGGTCCAGTGCCAGCTCAGTGCAAGCAGAGGGACAGATTTGACTGTAGGCTCTAAAGCATGTGAAAATTAACACAGGTCTCTCTACAGGGCGCCTTTTCCCACCTCAAATGCATGTGTTAGAAAAAATCAGAAGCTATGCTAATATTGCACTAAAGCTGGGAAGAACTCAGGTAATTTATATTGATGGAAGTGGATAGTGGAGGATACTAGGAGGTTCTGCAGATCGGTCTCTCTCAAAGCACGCCTGAATCCTCGTGGTGGTCTGTTCTAATTCACGGGCCTCTTCATATCCGGTGTCATTGCTTATACGTGCAAGATTGGTGCTAGATATCTGTAACTAATCCCCAGCTGGATAAGCACCTGAAGAGTGATAATGTATGTACACAATTTCTTTTGCTCCAGTATCAGGAACAAATCCAAGCGGGGTTTCATCCCATATACCAGTCTTCGGCCTGTGCGCGTGTCAGGACTGGCGCAGTCACTCCCTATGAACCACAGCCCAGCTATACTGGCCCACAGGCAGGGGGCCTGCTCTGTGCGATGTGGTTTGGGAATTCCAGCGGTGGGAAACAGCAACAAGACCCTCGTCTGGTTCTGCGTCACTCCCACTGCTGTCTGCAGGCACTTCACAGCAAACTGTGCTAAAAAGAGAATAAAGACCACAGACGAATTTTCTCGTAATCCTCCACATAAATATTTCTCCATGCAATGTAGAAATTCTTCATCCGGACACAGGGCTGCTAACAGGAAGGGAACATCTCCACAGGCATCTTGTTAACTGAGTGAAAATAAAAGTCCTTTTTCCTTCAGATTGCTGAGCCAAAATGAAGTGCTTTTCTTGTCTCTGATCTGCCACCTAACTTCCTGTCTTGCCTTTTTGTCTGTGGCAATAATGATGCTGGCAGGATAACTTTCTGTCGAGGACTCAAGAAAGGCCAAGTAGCTGAAATATTGTGAGGTTATTCGAAAGGCAAAGATCTTGAGGAACAATTACAGATTTTTTTTTTTTTTAAATGCCGAAAGAGCTGCGCCAGTATGACTCCATCTTCCTGGTGCTCAGAAGTTACAGATGTGCTTTTCAGGCCCTACAAGTGCTGGTATGTGCACGGCACATCTTGTGCCTAGTATTGCTCTGCTTTGTTGCTTGAATTTTTGAGCAACAAAGCTTGCATTGAAGTGGAGGGGGCTAAGACCAAGTGAGACATACAGATATGATATTGCATTAGTTAGGTTTCTGGCATACCACATGAGACAGTGAGGACTTTTGCTTTGGAGAGGAGAACCCACTGAGAACTTTTGGGCTCTTTTGATTTTGAAACCAAAGCATGCCAAGCAAACCTGATTGCCTTTTTTTTCGAATACCATTACAAAAAACTATAGATGTAGGTAAAAACAGTGTGTAGAATAAAGTATTAGAGACACTGTTTCATGAGATGTTAGAAACAAGCAAAATTAATTTTGGTTGGCTGGGAGGTAAATGCTACCCAAGGCCTCAAGGATACATTTTGGATTGCTAGAATACGAAATGCATACTCCGGTCTTGAAGGGATGTGTGTGTGGTGTTATTTGCTATGCTTAATTGTTTATCTGTGTATTTATTTTGCCTTGCTATAGGAGACAAAAACAGAGGAGGGGAGTGTTCTGAGTAGTCCCCCATGCCTGTGTTTCAGCAGGACTTTGGCACACATCCTCTTGATTCTGCTGGGGCAGGAGTCCTGTTCCCTGCCTGCAAGCCATCTAAATGTAGGCTGAGCAAACTTCATCACCTCCTATGGAAAGGGTCATAGACGGGCAGATGAATTGCCTGCTAGAAGCATTGATCTCTCTCCAGTGACTAGAGGGACCATCCCAGTGAGTAGGTTAGACCACAGGTATAACTTCTGGATGGTTGAGAAGTGAGAGGTGTTGCATGACTGTGGTAACACTTGCAGAGATATTTAGTGGGAGTTACTTGATTACTTCCATACTTAAAGACTCTGGGAATTCTTGTTTTCTGTAGACAACACCTTGAGGGCAAGCGGGGATAGGTATGAATGCTGCCCATTGCAAGTAGCTGGAAATACATACTCCTTAGTACTGGAGAAAAATATGTTTTCCAGTTTGGGCATACAATAAAATCCCATCATTCTGATTTCCCCATTGCTTTTCATCTTCTGATATCAAATATGTTCTGACGTCAGTCGTGAGAGCTGCTGAGTGTGGAGTTAATGCTGCACAGTGCCTTGGAGCGCAGCACATCAGAGTACCTGTACAGCCTCTATTTTGAGGATTCATGGGGATATTGGCTGTACCTGCGGTGTGGTCTGGGAGGGAAAGCAAGACTGGCATCACAGGGAGACAGTCCGTTTTGGAAGGATTATTTTCTTTATTTCATTCTCTTTTTCAAAATCATCCTTATTGTCTTCCATTCCCAATTCCTCAGCAGTTTCAGAACAGTTGATTAAAAGGTCATATTCATCTATGGCTGGTGTGCTAGACAGCTTTTGTTTCCACTTCCAAGACAAACTAAAATTCCCTAGTGAGGATAAATGGGGAAAGTATTAGAACAAATCGAGTAAATGCAGTTTCTGTGGAACGCAGGGAGAAGGAAAGCATATGTAGAAATCACATCTCCTGACAAGACTGCTCAGGCAAGACATTAGTCACAGGCTGGGAGTCAAATGGCTTTCTGAATAGCACCAGGGAAGAGCAGCTATCATCAAATGACACATCGCAATGTGACACTTTGGGGCAAATTGCTTAATGCATATGCATTTCAGCTTAACTCTCTGTGAAATAAGGACAACACAGTGTTCAGTCGTCCCGAAAAGTAAATATGTGAGGAAGGTAATAAGTTCGCTAGACATTCATGTCATGGAATGATACATCAGCGTGTACTGTGCACCGAAGCTTATGCACTGCTACCTGTTCTTGACGAACATGCTATTTCACGTTGGGATATCAGGAAGCATCCACTTAATCATCCTGGATTGGTTTCCCCAGCATCCTGAACTGGAGGTACAGTTGCATTCGTGACAAGTGCTCCTACTCTCTGATACATTTCAAGGAAATTTCCATATTCTGACCATGCTGTACTTTCTGTACTTCTTACCACTCTAAATGTCATATACGTACTTCTCCGTGCAAGCTCTCATGCGCATACATGGTGGAAAGCTAAATAGGCTATGTTATGTTACCCCTTAAACGTAAGGTTATTAAAATGTGAACTCCACAGTTAAAGTTGTGAAGCCAATTTCACTCATGTGGTAATGTTCCCTCTATTTAATAAGGCAATTCGTTGATCTGCAGCAGCAAATTATACTTTTTGAGAGTTTAAGTAATACTTCCACTTGGCTTCCAGTTTACGAGGCAATTTAATATTTCCCTGGGCTCACTAGTGCTGACTGTACAGAACTTCTGGTGTTCGGCATTTATTCAGCATAGAAGCTTAAACAAAGTTATTGCTATTTTATGCACAATATGGGAACAACATTTCCTTTTAGAAATCTCCACTTTGCCCAGCTACCAGCAGCACCATTGGAATATGCCCAATTCTGGAAAAAAAAAAAAGAATCCCAGAAGAATAGATTTGTCCAAGTGAGTTGCATTAAAGGAAGCCACCATCAGGAATAGAACATGGTGCCAGATTTCTAAAGCCAGCCTGACCTTCTTGCCATCTCTTCAAAGGCAGCAAAGGACTCAGTGGCTCCCCTGAATAATGGGGAGAACTCAAACATAGGAATTGAGTGCCTTAAAGGAAGCTATTTCAGAGAGATCCATTTAACAAGAACTCATGGTATTTCTATGTTGAACCCCAAACGAAGAAGGTATTTTTCTGACCCTTGATCTGTTTTGGTTTTCCATTTATGTCAGCTTGTGTAATGAAAGACACTGATGCTCTCTACAAACCTTACCTCATCTGTATCCTTAGACCATGACCATCAGGAGTGTCGCTGCTGGAGTCCTTGCAATGCTGGCAGCAGAAGTCCCCTGGCCCCATCCTTTGGCAACCATGAAATCTACCTGGACACTGGAGCAGATTCCTGGAAGACAGAAACATCCCTCTTGTAACATTCCGTGTTCCAAATAGACCTTTCCTCAGCTAAAAGCCTTCCCTAGCATGGAAACATAAACATGGTTATTCCAGGACGTTTCAGAACATTTTTGAGAGATTTCCTTTAGGTGGCAGCAGGAGTACAAGAATATTCAGCCTCTTCAATACTCTGGGCTGCTGTGACGGAGTAGCTGTGTGCTGAACATAAAGGCAGCTTTACAACCCTTTTGCAGCCTCTTACACTTTTTTTTTTTTTTTCCCCCATTATTAGAGCACCTTCCTGATGAGCAGAAGTCATGAATCAAGACCCCGTCACCTGTCTGGCCAGTCCTTTGGGTCTCTATATGTAACTGCTATGCGGGGACTGTGTGGACGTTTAACAGAATATGGAAATGATGCAGTCCCTGCCTGGGGGATGTCAGTCTGGACTTGGTATTGCTTACACATAACATTGCGATGGAGCGTGAAAGGCAAGGAGATGAGGAGGAGAATGCTCAAGATCACAGTGTTGCTTGTTCACCTGTTTTACAAGTCGGGGCAAAACTGTTAATAGTCTAAATACAATTGCAGTAGAGCTGCTAAACTTTGCAGAATTCTCTGTCTCTGAGCTGGCCTTACTGCTTGCTTATCCTCTGCAAAACCAAAGGATATTTCTCTATTCCTCCCTCACCTTCAGCCTCCCTCTTCCTTCAAGTCTTGTTTGCATTTCTCAGATGATGCATCCATCACATTCTCTAGGAAATACTTTGAAGCTTATGGTCTGCTTGCAAGAAAAAGAAACCTACAAAGCCCTTTCCCTTTGGAAACTGGTATGCCTCGGGGTCTCTTGGGAAGAGGAAAGGGGAGCTGGAAGGATTGGCCATCTGAACTCCACAGTGTGCTGTTCAGGCACTTCCATCCAGCTGGAAATGAGCCAGTAGCTCTCAGTACTGCCAAGGAAGACCTGTCTCAGACCAGGCTGGCCTTGTGCTCACGGGAGACAAGACAGAGGTGGGTCTACAGCTGCGATCTCTCCCTCATCATTAAGTAAATGACTGATGTGGGGGCTAGCTGGGCTCCCATGGTTTGGGACCTCAAGTAATTGCTCATATGCTGCCCTGTAAGAGCCTGTGCTGCTTCAGACCCTTCTGCTTTCTGGACTTGCTGACCTCTGACTCTTCATTTCTCAGCGCTGCTCGAGAGAAGGAATCATGTTTTCCCTGTATGTTGGGCTCCTGCCACCTCAACAGGGCCTTGGAGTGGCCTCATCTCTTTGAAAAAAAGCAAGCAGACACACCTGATCTGTACATTTGCAGTGACTTGCTGAAGCTGCCGGCTTGGTGGGATAGGTCCCAGCATCCTGGCATTCTCCATCATGCTCAAACCTCCCTCCATTCATCCTGTCAATGAACAACTACCATCGCCTCACACCCTGCTGGAGTCTGGCCATTTATCCAGCTTTTATGGTGAGTAAATAATATGCTCAGTTATATGTCTGGAAATAAGGTTCTGTACAAATTCCTCGGGCAATCAATATACAGAGTCGTTTTATGTTAGAAATAGCTTGTTCCAAATGGCCATATATATCTTTATTATACTGTAAATTCACACACTGTCACTGGAAGCCACATATGCCTTCTTACCCAGCCTTGGTTGCAGAGCAAACTCCTTCCCCCCTTCCCTTCCCAAGCCTCTTTCTTTCTCCTCCTGTCCCCTTGGCTCAAGGCTTAGGAATTAACCTACCTCTCCAATGCACTGTAAAATGTTCTGCTTCCCTTCCTAATTTTGTTGTCCCCTAGAAGACCCCACTTTGCAGCCCTATCCCAGAAGAGAAAAAAAAGAGGCTTCAAATATTCATGCCCCATAGCCTTACTACTTTAGCCATGTTTTCTCTGTCAAAAGTTATTTCTATTTCTTTTGCCAAAGCATTGAGAGATCCCAGCCAGCACTGGGCCTCATTCTATCGGGCGCTATACCCTGTGCACAAGGTGGCTTTGGTCTCAAATTACCGACAGTTTTACGAGAGGTCATCTGCATCCTCTGGTTAAGGTCCCTCCAGGTCTGGGGACTCATCTGAAAGGTTTGTGAAAGTTATGGGACCTGAGTGGTCAGATAAAGTGAGGCTTGTTCTGGCCATATCATAGAGTACAAACTGCATGGGCACCGCGGATAAGGATGGGGGAGATGGGTGGTTGCTGCCCCTAACCAGCTGGGCTGGCTGCTTCCCGGTCCCGCACTTTAGCTAGAAAAGCTAGCTAGGTTTTGGGTAGCTGTGTGTCTTCTCTATGAGGAAAATGTAAAAAATCAGGTGAGAGGCAGAGCGTGGTGATATTTGCAGGTGGAGAATGAAAGTCCTGGAACAGCTGACCCCCTAGAAACACTCCCACTCGTCTTCCTGAGATGGGGAAATGAAAGCTATTTGCAGGGTTAAGGATAATGGGCATTGGAGACAGCAAAATAAACAATAATGGCTTGAAAAACAGGCTGGGAGCATGGCTGTGCCGTGGGAACAGTGTCTGCTTGGTCAGCATGTCTTGCTGCTGTACACCAGCTCAGAGTGGGTCCCCCCTTCAGACTTTGAATTACTTTTAGGGAGGCATCTCTTACTGTTCTCTACACTGTTGTGCCTGGAAGGAACAAGCAGGGCTTGTCCTGCTCAAGCACAGCTGTATCAAAGCCCTGGCTAAATGACAACCAGGGGCTGCTGTGGGAGAGGGGGGTGATGCTCATGGGGGTGAGGAGCGTAGGTGGTAGCTTACTGTGGGTCTCAGCTAAGCTGAGAAGAAAGAAATTTGTTTGCAAGTCCAGCACATCTGAACAGAAGTCCTGAGGGGGCAACTAAAATGCCTCGCTGAGAAACCATTTTTGTTTTCTTTCAGAATGAGTGTGGATAACCAGGTGTATCCCCATTGCAGGGCTGGGGCTGGGTGAAGGGGCTGGAATGGGGCCCACGGGGCTGGGATCGAGAAGTTTCTCCTCATCCAGTAAGAGCTCCGCTTGGAATAAGAGTATTTCTCCCTGCTCTGCTTGTCACAGAGGTGCCCACGTCTTCAGCTGTGGAGATATAAGCCGCAGCCAAACCGTGACCTTGGGCCAGGGGTCTCAGGGTGCACATTGCTGCCAGCTCCCCAGTCTGACAGAGCGGAGGTCAGTGAAGTTGCTCAGCATGGTTATATGACATGCTTGGGGAGGCTGTCAGTAAAACACAGCCAGCAGAACTAGCTGCAGTCCCCAGGGACAAGGCGTACATCTGGGTGAGCATCACCTCCCCGTGCTGGACAAGGGGGTGAAACCCCACCACAGCCCCCTGAGGGCCGGTGCCGCTTGCGCGGGGAGGCTGAGCTCCGCTGGAAAAGCCGATGTAATCCTGCAAAACGAAGTCGCTGCTGGGGGCAGCGGGCAACTCCTTGGCTTTCGTGGTGCAAATCACCACGACCTGACTGATTTCGGGGCTGGCCTTGGTACTGAGGATGTCGCAAAAAGTTCCTTCGAAGGATTCTTTAGAGAAATGTTTCCCCCTTAGTCTCCTGTTAACTTGCCTGTGGCAGTACATCTGCAGCGTGCTATCAGTGCGGAGCTTGCTCACAAGAAAAAGAGAGGAGGAGAGAGACTGCTGTTCATCTTATTGACTACTTACTCACTTCTTTAAAAGTAATTAGGAGTTTAATCAGACTTTCTATGGATTTTTGGTGGAATCTGTAATTAAAATCTACGTAGTTCCCTTGTATTATATACTCAACTTTCTCCCAGAGCTGCTCAAATATCCTTAATATTCTCACTTCCCCTAATGGAAACTGTCAAGTACCCCAACACAAAACCAAACAGCTAACAGAACTGCTGCACCAGGCCGTCGAACCGCAGCCCCCAACAGTTTTCTGTTCTTGGGAAAGGTCTGATCATCGATAACAGCCCAGGCTGTAGGTTAAAAGGCCTGATTGACTCCAAGCTGCTTTTTCTCTAATGAATAGAGATGTTTCTTTTCATGAGCATTAAGAGTGCAGCATATGGAGAGGGGGAAGGGAAGGAGAAGGAAAAGAAAGCCATCTCACTGCGTAGGGATGGAGCCAGTCTCTTGATAAGCTTTCAATTAAGAGCAGATTAAAATTAGGTTTATCTTCTCCTGAAAATGGCAATGACGTTAATATAATAATACAATGTAATAACTTAATAGCCCGGTTGGAAGTGACTCATCCGCATCGGAAAGATCACAGTTTTGCTGCCTAGCTCTGGGGAGGTTACGTCTGCCTGCCCCCTGGGTGTGCGGCAGCCGTGGGCAGGGGGGAAGCCGGGCCGGTGCCCACAGCCTGGCGGCTTCCGCTCCCTGCCTGGTCCCGGGGCGGCTGGCTCGTCTGCCTTCGGGGCGCAGGAGGCGAGAGCTGGGTGGAGTGTGGCCGGGAGACGATTAGGGGCTCTGGTTCGCCTTGAAATGCCGATCTCCTGATAATTCGTGTGTTCCTGGAGGTCGCTTCCCTGCGGGACCCAGTGCTGGGAGCAGCTGGTGCCCGTGTGCAGCCAAGTGTCACCATCACACAGCTCAGCACACAGCCCAACACACGGGCACAGCCCTGGGACGTGACTTCGTTCTGGTCACCTTGGGAGTTACCCAGGAAAACTGGTGAGATCTGCTCTCCTGGTCGCCTTTGTCTTTCCTCCCACTCTGTTTTTGGCTGAACTGCTTTTCGTGTATCACTTTGGGTTCCCGGGTGCCATCCTTCACAGGTTAAGGCCACGAGGAGCTGGTTTGCCTTTTGTGTGTCTGATTTTGCATTCAGACAGTAAACCGCATTCAGGTCTCCCCTTGTAATTGAGAATCCCTTTTCTTCACCACATCAGCTGAGCAGTGTGCTCCTGAGCACGCGGCCCAGTCTGGCAGACCGGCAGCTATGAGAGGATTTTCTTCCCTGCAAACTGCCCCCAGACAACCTGTCCCCTCGCTCCTTAGGGCCCAAGGCTTTCAGGGGTGGCAGGACAGTTGGTGCCTGGCCAGCTGGTTAGGAGGTACACCCTGAAGCTTTGCAGTCCCAGGCCATCGCTCCAGATGTGCTCCAAACCAATTCCACCTCAGCTCCGGGGTGCTTCCCCCTGCCTTGCTGTGTGCCACTGGCTCTTCCCCATTGCTGAGCCCGGCCCGGTCCTGGGGGAGCACTCCGTCGCCACTTCTCTTGCATGGTGTGCAGAGGCGTAAGCAGAGCCCAAGGCTCCATTTTTTGTCCTGTGTGAGCACGTGGCTCCTATCCCCAAGCAGTTTGGTGTCAGCAGGAAGACTGACAAGGGGCATCGGAGGTGCAGAAGTGAGCGATGGATCTGTGTGTGGAAACAACTATAGAGGCTCAGCAGAGTCCTCCAGAGACCTGGACCTCACTGCTTACCCAATCCCATTGCTCCACTGGGGAAAGGATAAGGACCTTTGGCAGAGCTTTGAGATGTAACAGCCAGTGTCTGGCATTGCTAGGAAAAGACCCAGGAATCAAACACCCAAGCTGGTTGTACCCCACTTCTCAGTCCCTCCCATCACATGCGTTAAGAACTATAGAAACTGCTGGCCTCAGTGGGAGTTTCTCTCTCTCTTCTGTTCAGGTAAAGGAAATAAATTTCCTCTGCCACAGGAGTGTCTTAGTGAAAGCTGCCCTGTGCAGTGTTAGCTGCCCTGGGCTCAGGTGTTGACCCCTGCAATTAACCCAGACTGTCACCCAGCAAGAGCCTGATTGAGCTGGTGTCGTGGGAGACTGCAGCAGCTCGTTCAGCTAATGTCTGGATGAGGCTGGATGATCTCAGACATGCCCTTTGGTTTCAGGGACAAAGCTGGTAAATCTGCTCCTGCAGTCCCAGCAAGGTAGCATTTTCCTGCTCTTGCAGGACAGAGATTACATCCGTTTATTTATGTCTGAAAAAACACAGTCAGAAATACTTCTAATTTTTTTTAAATAAACCCCTACTTGAGATCATAGCAGTCCACTTTGCTCCTAATGGTGCTTTAAAAGCAGGCTGTGTGTCTGGTTTCCAGCTGCTGGAACCTGTAATCTCACTGCATATTTGGGCCTGTTCCTGCAATGGGCTCCAAGTTCCCTGCTTATAAAGCTGTGAGGTTTTGTATTAAAACCCTGTGAGGGATATCAGCCTCTCAAGGGCTTGATTGCCATAGCAAAACCTTTGTAGGCACCTCTTCTATTAAGGGCCCAGGAGCTGGAATCATCCTCAGCACTTACCAGCAGTTTGATATCACTGCATTGCTGGTGGGTCTGCCTGGAGAATTTTACTGTTAAAACCAATCCGTTACATCTCCTGCTGATCACTGCTCTGTTGTGAGATGTGAAACAATGCCTACTGCTATCTCAGAGGACCACTTGTATTCGGTATGCTCTGCACAGTGGAGTGGATGTGATGTGGCTGATTTCTCACCATCCTTGGCAGGTGGTACATGATGCTAACGCCATACCAGGTCCTTAGCTCCACCAGGAAGCTGAGATGATCAGACCCAGAGGGAGAGACAGGAGGGAGCTTCCAAGGCAAGGTAATTTGTGGTGTCTTTAGCTGCTTCTTGATTGGGCTCTGCCAGTGGCCCTCTGGATTGAGGAGATCTGATTTAGCTGCAAGTGATTTGCTTGTCTTGCTTCATGGGTTGATCAAAACTGCAGACTGTAACTCTTGTCAGGGAAAGGTGTTTGTCTCTGTGCCCTACACAGTGTTTTATGAAGGAGAGTATAAAAGGCTCCTCTTCCCTTGGCGTGACGGCTGTCCTCTTGGTCCAGAACCTGGGTATTCGGTTTTACATGTAAGAAGTAACTGGATTAAATTGGTTGTCTTCTCAGACAGAGCACTCAAGGCCTCTAAATAATAAAGTGTAATGACATAGTAATTTTCAGCTGAGAATTTCTGAGCACTTGAATGAGTTACTGTGCTTTTGTGTGCTGGCCACTCTATTATGTGCTGGAGATTTCCTGCGCTTCAGCGTGTCAGTGGCTTTCTTGTGCCCTTGAGTTTATTTAGCTGAAAACAATGAATTAAGGCAGCTTTCCAGTAAGACAAACACTTACCTGTTCCCAAACGCAAAACCCTTCAGAGCAGTATTTACTCAGAGTGTTTACTTTGACCTCCGATCTGGGCCTAGCCCTTTACCTTTTGGGTTGAGTGACTCGCTGTGATTGACTGCAGGATGGGTCTGGTCAGTCTAGTGCAGGTGCAAGGTTGACAAGTTTGGTGGTAAAAAAAGTGAAAAACAAACAGAAGCAACTGAGGTAACAAGGGAAGATTAGCCTGGAGAAAGAAGACCAGATTTCTTGCCCTCATCATTATGGGCTGTGGTTTTTCCATCTATAAAACAGAGCGTGTAGGACTCTTACGGTCTTAAAACTCTAGCTTTAATTCAGCAATGCCTCTAACGTACTGTGAAGTCTTCCAATGGAGAGCGACAGGGCAGCAATGATATGGCCATGACTCTAACCCAGTACCTTGTGGTTTTCCCTTTCCCACTCCTGGTTGTGCAGCTGGGGGTAATAGAGTGAGAAAAGAAAGGTCTTGAAAGCAATTAAACTAGGAATGGGTTAGGTCCCATGTAATAGCCACAGGGAGGGGAAAGGGGGGAAAGTGAAGAACTACTGCTTAACATGAATTGAGGAAGGCAATAAACGGAGGGGTTGGAAGTGGCCCACTGGTAACCAAATGCTTAGAGCCCAGTAACAAAACTAGCTGTGAGCCAGGGGTTTCCGAGATGTAAAAGCACATTGCATGAGCTGAGTGAGTCAGTGGCATCAGCTGAGACAGCAGGAGTCCATCTGTCCATCCTGCACTGGTCAGGGGGCCAAGTTCCCTTGCTCTGCTCTGCTCTGGTTTGCTTTCAAAGGTCACTCAGTGCCCATCTGGGGTCTGGAAAAAGCATCCCGTGCTCCTGTGCTTTGTGTGAGGCGATGCCCGTGAGGTTGCTTTTCACCACGCATTATTGTTGGTGACCTCAAGGTTTCTCAGTGCAGAAAGTCCTGGTGCCTTCTTTGCAAAAGGGAGAGTCGTGGGACTCCAGTCGTCCCCAGGCTTATGTTTGACCTCATTTGTCCATGCGCCAGAGTCTGTCACTGCAGTGGGTCCGCATCCGTTGGAGGGGCTGCCTGCGTCAGGAGGGGATGAGGTGGCTTTGTGGCTGATATTCAAGGCTAAACCTGGCAGCCTCTGTAGTACTTTGAACAGCCTTCTCCCTCATTTGTTTGAGGATAGTGAAGGCAGCAGTTGCTTGTTTGGATTTACTCTGCTTTAGAAGGTTAAACTGTGGTCTGCTTTCAGGTACTTATGTATCCCGTCACCCACGCCCCATGAGAGTGTGTTGGGTAAGTGTCTGCTGAGCCACGTTTCCCACTGTCTGCGGACAGTCACCAGCAGAACAACTGCGTAGATTTGTTAACACTGTCAGGGAAAAAGAAAAAAACACGTGGGGTACTTTGCAACGGGAGTCTGATTTTTATTGTTGCAATGATACGGGCTGTTTTGTTGAGCTTTGGCCTGTATTATTTTGGCCTGTTTTTGAAGCACTTGTTTTTTAATAGTTTTCCATTGACTGACACAGGAGGCTACTTGTAAAACTGTAATAGAGAAGTCTGAATGTTGCACTCTACAGAAAAATGAGACACTCATGTTATGCATCATAAGTAGGGAAATTTAGCCTTTGACAGCAAGAACAAGCTCAGCTGATTGTGGGTGTTTCTGAGGATGCTTTTGAGCTTTGCCCCCTTACAACAGCACAGTCAGGACTGGACTTCCTACATGGGTGTGTGATAGCTCCTTCTCTTTATTCCTGAGTGGCCAGGGCTAGCCAACATTGATAACTGTGTGTTTATTGTCGGGGAAAAAGGTAATTGCCCTTCTGGCAGCGATGAAGGTGTGATTTGTAAACAGAAATCTGGGAGCAGTGCCGTGGCCGCAGATACAGTGAGGGTTTGACAGAAGCGCAGCAGAGCTGGGTTACGCATGTGTTGGTGTGAGGGAGCAGAAGAGCTCTGTCAAAACGCGGACTGTGCTTGCCAGAGCGACTGCCCTGGGTGAGACTGCGGAAAGCAGGTACTGTGCAAAATGCTCACGAACCGTGATTCCCAGCCATGGTTATTGAGGGGAAATTCTCCAAATGATGTGGGATTTCAGTGAAAGGCCCCAGGCAGCTTCTTCGTATGGAACAACATGCCAAAGAGCTTCACTCGACACGTTTCAAGCATGCAATGTCTTTAAGAAAAGTGTCTTACGTTGGTCATGTTGCGGATACTGAGATGCCTTCTGCACCTTGTTACACAGGTTCGTGGCCGTTTTCCTTTGAATGGATGCCATCGTTTGTGGCACAGAGTGTTGCTCTTTCAAGGGATCTCCGTTCACCTGGCATGCTTTCGCAGGGCTTCAGCTCTCTGGAGGCTTTTCTCCACGCTGGTGTCTCACCTGAGATGTCTGTGTCATGCATTTGCTCTGGAACAGAAGCACCTGAGTTGCAAACTGAGATGCTGGAGGAGCATTTGGGAGTGTGTCACTTGCCCTGTTTTTGCACTTTTTCCTGAGCATCTGCCCTTGGCTGCAGTTGAAGGCAGGCCCCTGACTGAGGTGGACATTTGATCTATCCTGGCAATGCTGTTCTTTTTTAGTTATTCTTGTTTTTCTCCCCCTACCCTGTCTCTGTGCTGAGAAGTCATTTGAGGATGTACCTTGGTCTCTTCCCTAACTTCAGCCTGGCATCAGCTACAGGCTGGAGACAGAGAGAGTAATGAGCAGTTCAGGGACCTGTCCCTAGCTGCCAGTTTCTGCCGTAACCCCACAGGAGAAGCCTCCCTTTCTTAAATACAGGGCTCTCATGGTTACTGCAGATGTGCTGGATCGTCCCTTACCTCCCTGCTGCCTGCAGCTCCCTGCCCTGGGCCTGGCCACTGCTTGGTCAGGATATAGAGGTGTAGGTTGTTTTCAGCCTGCTCCTCACACGTATCCCAGAAACCTCCCAGCTGTTTCTGCTGCCTTTCTCCCAACACCGTGCAGTTTGTTGATGCTCAACCCGCTGCTGAAGATTTTGAAATTTAAGCGTGTATTTTTAAGCAAGCAGCTCTCTGCGCTGAGCTCTGGGAGAGCAGCAACCAAAGACTGCATGCATGGAGATGTACCGGGATGGGAAGCTGGAAAAGGGAGGAAGATCCACTGGGATCCTTTCCTTCTCTCCCTGGTGAGGACCTGCTTGGAGCCTGTGCCTTGTTTTGAGTCTGTCACCTCAGCGATCGGGGAGCTGCTGGAACAGGCTGGGAACAGGCTGTGCTGGTGCCAGTGGCACAACACAAAAAGGCATTCACAAATAATGAAGCTCTGAAACACCCTGAGCAAAAACATGTCAGCAGCTTGAATTGGGGTCAGTTGTGCCATGGAGAGAAGTGGGCCGGGCTGAGGGAGCAGGGAAGTGACCTCCACCTCTGCCTGGTTGGGGGAAGGGGCCTGCAAGGCAACGGGGACCCATCCTGCTCCCACTGATCATCTCTGGAAAAAATTGGGCTCTGGCAGGAGTCCTTAACCCTGCTGCAGATCGGGGTCTGGTCACTCTGGTCTTCTTCATACCTCACGTGGATACTCGGAAAAGCATCCTCCCAGCCACAGAGCTTGGCTTTTTGAGGCTGCTGTAGGGAAACAGGTGCTACCCATGGACCAGCACTCTATGCAGCCTCCTGACTGCTTGTGATGCCCTGAGCAGCCTGGGACAAGTTGCCACTTTGCTCTGTGCCTCAGTGTCCCCTTTTTACAATAACGCTGGTCTACCAAGGGGAGGGAGTGAGGTGAGGAAGGATGTTTGTGTCATTATGGCTGCCCCTGCCTGACAGGCTGCTGCTCCCAGAGAGTGGAAGGAATCTGGTTTTGAGACTAAGGCAGAAGGATCCTTGCCTTTGCCATTAAACTCTGCTCTGGCCACACAATGACACCTTTTCATGCTGTTTCCTTAAAACAGGATGGCAGATCCAACCAGCTCCAAGAAGCACCAAGGGTTTGCTGAAGCTTGGTTCTGTACCAGCCAGTCTGTGGTCCCCATTTGACGGTGTCATGCCTCTGGTTAAAGAAGTCTCATCGAGTCATAGGGACCCACCACAGCAGAGTACGTAAAACATCAGCTTTTTCACTGGCTATACCTGCTTCATAAATCAGCTTTGAGGGAAGAATTTAAGATTTTTAAGGCTGCACTGAGTGGGAGCAAAGCCTGCTCCTGCCTAGCAGATATTTAATAGCTTTTAAGCCGCTAAAGGACTTTGCCAGCAGAGTCTCTCTGCAGTACCTGGGGTTAAGCCACCAGTGCTACCTGCTCTGAAGGCATGAGCTGCAGCCCTGAGGACATGCGGGATGTAGTGTTGCTGTTCTCTATACTGGAAAGGTTAGCGAGTGTGCATATACCAGCTGGATGTGTGTTCAGGGTTATTACAAGTGCAGTCACCAAACGTTGTCTCCTGAAATCCTGGGGCTGCTTTGCAGCGAACGAAAGAAGAGAGCAGGGGCCCAGGTGCTATTTCATTGGTCAAAGTGGGGAGAACAAATTAAAGTGCCTATTTTAGCACAGTGAGACAGCTGTGCTCTTCTCAAGGCAGCTCCTGAGAAGTCACCTATCCATGCTTTATGGAGGGGAAAGCATCTGGCCTAGCAGCAGCTGATAAACCAGTAATGGATGGACTGGATAATGTTAAGGAAACCTTTGGATGACAGCTTGGCAATGACCCATAGGCAGATGTGAGCTCCAAACCCTCCCCGCTAAGTAGTACCTCCATGGCACTGTCATGTGCAGGTCAGAAGAGGCTGTGACTTTTGCAACAGGGCTTTTTAGGGCTTAGTGGCAATGAGCATCAAGTGTTCAGCGGGATTTGTTCCACTGGTGGTTTTGACTCTGAGTTACCCTCAGCAGAGTGAACCTGCAGAACTGGGTTGCTGGAGCACTCTTCAGCTACTTCCCCGCAAAGGCAGGCAGCTATTTAAAGAGCCTGTGGTGTTTTTTAAGCAGTACAAGCATAGTATGTAGATCATGTTATTGTGAAACCTTGATGTACTCTGGAACTATCTGGCAATCTTATTCTGCTATTAGTGAAATGAAGTTTAGGAAGTTTAAGTGACCAGATTTCTGTGTGAGGAGAAAATGGAAAGGTGGGTGTGTAGTCGTGCTTTGCCACAGGTGTAAGAAGTGACATTTGTCTCTTACTCCACTTGTCCTTTATTTCTAATACAGTTTTTATGATAGAAACAGAGTTTGAAATTAGAGAAAATGTCACTTCAGTGTTAACAGATTACAACCAAGCCACTCAGAGGATGCAGTCCCTCCCCATACATGTACGTAGATGCTGAGGGTGTTTAACTGTTTCGGTGCCCAGAACACTATAGGGGGATTGTCAGTGCTGTCTTTTAACCACTTGCTCGTAGTGTTTTATTGTTCACATGAGATGATTCAATTAAATTAAACCAAATCTAGACTGTAGTTTCACTTACTTGGTGTTTAGGACTTATACTTTGGAACTAGTTCAGCCTGAGATATGCATGTTTTTGGGTGCTCCTGGGCAATTCCTTTGTGGTCCAGAGATAAGGAAAGTCACTCTGTTATCAGGAGGTTTTAGTTTGCCAAGCAGCATCTACCTGTCTCGTGAAATGGAAATGTTCATATGGATACAGAGTCAATAAAAGGTTGCAAATGATGTTCTTTCCTTTTCCAGGTGAGAACTTGGCCCAAAGATTAAGTGATTTGCTGGCCCTCAGAAAACATAAAGCAGAGATAGGAGATGAACCCAAGTCACCTGGCATCCCATTTTATCCTGTCTTAACCAAACTGCCTGCCTTGTGGGAAACTCAGCAAGAAACATAGGTAACGAACCTGCCTGGAAGAATGACTCTGCTGTTATACAGCAAGTAATCCTTTAGATTTAAGAAACAGCATAACTTGTAAGGAGGAAGTTTACAACATATGTCATCTGAAGACACAGCCATGTTGAATGCATTTGGTGCCAATGATTTGCTTTCCCTTGCTATGCTGTTTACAGAGCAGCTGGCGCAGAGCTGCTGAGCTCACTATGGAAGATGAAAGGCTGGTTGTTTTTCAAAGCCCTTTGTGCTTCTTTACTCCTAACTGGAGCTGTCAGTGCAGATGCTTTTTATTTCCTTTATCGCTGGAGGTCTGAAGTCCCTTCTCTAAAGATTTCCTCAATTCAAAGGAAGATTTCTTTTGCTCTCAGTCCCAAAAGACCTGGAGTGTCTTTGCTCTTTTGTTTGGGCTGAAGACTCCACAGGCAAGCCAGTGCCTCCGAAGAACTGCTGACAACCTTTAACCCCAAGACAGCCAATGTCCCATCTGAAGGAGGGTTAAGGAATTCAGTCTGTCCTGATCATTTCTGTGGCCTGGGAATGAGAACGCCCCTCTTGAACTATAGATACAGTGAAAAATTTCTGGTGATTATTAATTGTGTTTACAATAGCAGATAAAGGATGCAGCTTTCTCCCCCAAAACAGCCACAGAGAGAAAGTGTTAGGTGCTGTACAAATCTCTACAACGAGATACTTACTGAAGTTGTTTAAAAGCCAAGTAATCAAGACAGGAGAATCTTCTCTGTTTCAAAGCTGAGGAACTTAAGCTATGGAAGGTCAAGTAATTTACCCAAGATCATGAAAAGATGATGATGCAGCTGAGAACTGGAAACAAGGTACTGCCTTGATACCTTAACAACCTAATTTTCCTGTTGCGTGCCATCTCTCATGCACTGAAATAGGCTGAATTACAGGATTTCCTGTCTTTCATATAGTCTGGCAGTTGGCGGTTCTGTTACTTTGGTGGAGGAGCTGTCTTGGAAATCTGTATGATCAGTCATTAAATCTACATGACAATTTTTTTTAGATGTTCTAGCCAATGGGTTTCTCTTAGAGCAGATGTAATTGGTCCTTAACAGCAATCTGAAGGGTGGTGCCTGCAATGCACATTTGAAGCATGTGACTTTCCCACCCTGCCTGCACCAGCAGCATTATCTGTCAGTCAAACTGATGCTCCTAAATTGGTACATCACCCAACTGGAGAGCTGTCTGCAAATCTCGTAACAAAGCGGTACTGAAAAGAACTGGATCCTAAGTGTTCTCCAAAGCTCTCCCCATCAGTGCATTCGAGTGTCTTCTGACTGATGAAATACTCTTCAGATAAATGTGCTTTTCATCTATAAATGTGTTTTCTGTAAATGATTCACAACAGTGATTCCAATTGGTATTTCTCAGGTTGTCCTGTGGTCCCACTGCCAACACACACCCCTTGCTGACCACATGGTATAACGCTGGCGAACGCTGGTGGGGAGCTGAGCTGCTTGTGAGTTGTGTGGGGCTGAAAAACCAGTAGCCCAGCCACTTTTGTTTTAGCTGAATCAGAGATTAACAGTCCCAAGGTCACAGTGTTTGCTAGTGGCTGGAGAGGATTTGGTCTCCATGCTGAGCAGTTTGAGCACCGAGCAGAAGTTGAATTGATACTGAGCATGCTGAAACTAGAGGAGGAATGCCTCTAGATACATTTCCAGTTTTAATGTTCTGCACTTATCAAAAAGTGATGACACCCGGACACTGTGAGGTCCAAGCAGGTATATGCTCATTAACATAAAATGTTTTCTTCCTGCTTTATTTCTTGAGGGTAGTGTTTACACAGCAAACTATATGCAGAATACACAGAAACTTCTTCCTCCTGTGTATCCACACACGAGCTACTTCTTTGCTGTTAGTGATTACCCATTATAGAACCAAGATTAGAAATACATGAGCGTGGGGTGGGCAACACGGCTATCAAAGAAAACTCCTGACCTCCATTTCAAGTATCAGGTCACGAGAGAACGCTGTAAAGAGGAATCAAAATGGATATGGCTACCACTGAAGGTGACTGCATCTTATTAGGGAATGTAGTTCTTTCTCTCTCTGTTATATTTGGCCAAATTGTACTATATCAGTACAAAAATCTGTTGCCAAGCCTGAAAGACTAGCTCCAGTTACACCAGAAGTCTGTACAGAGCTGGAAACTTAATGTGAGTCTTTTGAGTACTAGAGCATTGCCCTCACTTTGCTGTCTCAAACACTTTGCTTTCTCTACCTGATTCTGTAACCAACTTTGCTGATTTCTACTTTAAAAAGGTTTTATTGATTTTTATTTTGTAAATTTTAACCTCTTCAAAAAATATCCCAAGTGCACTAAATATGTCATCTCCTGCCGCAGAACCTGTTTGTCTTAGTAATTAATAGACTGATCACCACTGGCAACAGGCATAAAAGTCGAAACTGTACATAACCGTTCTGTGTACTAATGCAATAAAAGTGGGTCTGCTTTTACAGTGGTAATTTTAGCAGCAATCTAAATCAACACCCTGTTGATGATAAGATAAATCTTCCTTTAAACAGAAATGCAGTGCAAGTGAGCTAGTTAGTATTATGAGCACATTATTGTCTTTACTTTCTGCAATCAGCTTTTATTCATGCTTTTACAATAGGTGTAAATTTTTATATCTCCTTAGGCAAGCAGAAGAATGAACTGAACTTCTAGAAGATTACTTAAAATAGGCTATGGTGATAAGAAATAGTCAATCCCATACAATGTGTAAAAGGTCAATGGATTGAAGTGAGTTCTACAAATGGGCAGCCCTGCTATGCTGGGGCTGGTAGTCAGGCAGCTGAAAAAGAAAGGCTTGACTGGGGTGGTGTTTGAACTGTGGCGAGGTGTTTTCTATATGAATGTGTGCTGGGGAATTTGGGAGGGGAGAGAGAGAATGGTGAGGAAGAACTTCTGTGGTATGAGGCAATGCTGCTGGGTAAATGGTGCTTGGAAGAGGAATCATCTTGCATGAGGACGGAGGACTTGCTCCTGTGACAGACCTGCCCTCCCTCAGCTATGCCTTATCCTCATCCCTCAATCCCAGGCTGAGCCATGACCACGTGTAGGAGAAGTGAAGGAGACCAGGGAAGTGGCTTTGTGCACTTGTGTGATACAGTGACAAACATACTGTGCAGAGAGAAGAGCAACTCTGGTATGCTCTGGGTTTGATGCCTCAAGCACTACCAAAAACGTAGGGCAGCGCTTTCTCTTGACAGCGTTTCTTTAAAAAGTTGAAAGAAATTACGAAGATCTTGCTGTAGTGCAGTTTCAAGAGCACTGGTGGCACAGAAAAGCTTGTTGCTCCAAATAACTATGTTCCCAAGTTGCACTGGCTCAGGCAAGCTGTGTAGTAGCAACTCACACTTAAATAGATTTTAAAGGTGGAGCTTTTGTTTTTCGTGTTTTCTAGGTCTAGCCAAAGGAGCCCAGGTCAGTCACAGGATGCCCTGCACGGCTCTCTCTGGAAACAATAGATTTATGCTTGTGGTTGGTCTGGGGATCACCACTTTACTTATGTCAGGAGTGCAATTCCTGTTGGCTCCCAGGAGAATCTGTTCAGCAGAAAGCCTAAACAGACATGTTAATTATTATCCCTTCTGCTCCTTTAACGGCTGAATAGTCCCTTGCCATCCTCTTCCAAAACAAGACCACCCATGAATCAGTTTGAATGCTACATGCAGTGTGTTGCTCCCACCTGACTCCTGACTGAGGACAGCTGTTCTGTGTGCATGGCTATGTGGTGGGAAATGCTTGGAGCTGAGGTCCTGTCTTGAGTAGGAGTCACTGCCCTATGTTTTCCCTTCTGCAATCTTTCAAACCATCTTCCTTTCTAACTGCTGTTTCATAAACTCTCATGAAATTTGTTTGCAAAATGCTGTCATAGCATTTTTCAGGCAAAAGAAGGGAAATGGTGCAGTATAACTGAAGGCAATGTCATGCATTACATTATATTTAGCTTTTCCATCTCTGGTCTTTTTTTTTTTTTTTTTAATGAGTAGCAAGTTGAGAATAAGTCAGTTTAGGTTGACTGGTCCTTGGCCTGAAAGGCCATGCGAGTGTATCAAGAGATGGCTATGCAATGACATCTCAGACAATTTGTATGTCAAGCCTTGTATGCTTGCCAGTCTGGAAGATTCCTCATTAACACAGTTTTTAGTAGTGTAAAATCAGATCCTAGGCAGAAACAGCCTCCTTTGCAGCCAGCAGGGATGGACTGAGCCATGGTCTGGTTTCTCAGGCCTGTTCCAGTTTGCAGAATAACCCATTTCCATGGGCAGGAGCAGGCTGCACCTTCTCAAGTTGCTTAGTCAATTTGGCTCACTTAGCAATGGTAGCATGGGTATAGCAGCCTGGCTTGCTTTGTCCTAGAGAGATGTGTCTCCAGGGACTCTCAGGTTGTCTCCACTGCAGATACTGACAGATGGGGATGGCTTTGATATCTGCTTGCTTTTTCCTTGGGGACTCAAGTGGAATCAGTAGCTCATTTTAGGTGGACTGCTGGAGAGCTGCTGGATGGCAGTGCAATTGTATTTTGATACCAGTGGGGAAATCCAGTGCTGATTACCTCTGCCAAGGCTAGAATGGGCATGGAGACTTGCACAGCTGATGGAAACGGAAAGCAGCAGGGATGGAAGGTCTGTGGATCCGTGGTCTTCCACATGTTGAAAACAGAAGCAAAACCACCCATCAGCCAATAGGGGGCCCATCACAATGGTTCTGGAGAGCCTGCGTGGACAAGCACTCTGCAAATGAATGCTGGAAGCAGAAGTTTCAATGAAGTGAGCTTCTGTTGTGTGCCCTGAAACCAAAGAACATTTATTTCAGGAAAATCCCAGAGCTAGCAGTGACCTTTGATATCCTTTCCTTTTTGGGGGCAAGTGGTTGACTCTGGTGCTCTTTGTAAGCTGACCGTTTGTCTTGGTTTTGGCTTTACTTCACCTGCCCATTTCTGTCTTGCCTTGGTTCATCACATGCCAAATTACTTTTGTCCTTGTTGCTTGCCAGGACAGTACATGGGCCAAAAATACAGCAGAGAAGGAGGTACCACGTGCATGGCTTGCTTTCAGTGGCTAGATATAGCTGTGCAGTCCAAGCCTATGGTCCCAAAGCTCTTTCCATTAGCCTGGAAGCAGGCAGGGAGCCTGTTGCCTTCAATGACTCTTGACCTGTCCTACAGCTAGGTGTTAAGTGATGCAGACTTGCTGCTCTCCAGACCGTCTGTCCAGTCTCTGGTGGAGAAGAGGAACTGCTCGCTGTGCTCTCTGCGCTGTGTTTGGCCATCCTGCCATTTTCTGGCAGCCACCCAATGGATCTTCCACAGCTTTACAAAGCAGCCATAGCTTTCATTGGCATGGCCAGCACCATCCATTTTGCATGAGTGGGGCTGACCCAGCATCTGGCACATCTCCAGATCTGTTGTAAAAAGTGAGGGACCGAGTACTCCAACAGCATGACTATGGAGTGGGATTTAGTCTCTGTAAGATATGGCTCTGCCCTGACGCAGCTGCCTCTGAGCTTTAAGCTAGACCGAGTCAGCTGTCTTCACCGTTTAAATGCATCTGGATCCACGATGTCCGACGGAGTCATGATATCTATCACATAGGCAGTTTTTGACTCCCCGTGGCTTCAGTTTTGGTGGTGGGTGCTCTCTTGGTGGAGACATTTGCTCTGGCAGGCAGCACATAGCTGAGCTATCTCTGGGTGTCTGCCCCTGCAAGGGAGGGCTGGATGGAGGTCGATAGGTGGGGCAGATCTCGTTCATGCAGGCAGCAGGTCTCCTCCACCCTGTGCTAGTAGCCACCCTTCTTGCTCTGCCCTTCCCTAACAGCAAACACAACCCCAGAGCTTGTCCTCCTGCGCTGGCTGGTGAATGAGCCACGTTTACTGAAGAGGCAGCCGGGGCCATGTAAACCTGTACGGTGTTGTCGCTCACTGGCAACAGCCTGCCTCAGTGCACGTGCTTTGTCCGTGCCAGTGCACCGTGAGCAAGGTGGAGACATGGCAGGAGAAAGCGTTGACAATGCAGTTGTCTCTGGCTTTAGAAGATCTGGGAATGTAATGGTCTTAGAAGCTTGGAGATGCACATTTCCACCCTACCAGAATGTCTGAGATTTAGAAAATCTTCCTGTCCTGAAGCAGAACAAGCTGTCTGCATTTTGAAATAATAGAAGACATTGCTTGAGTCAGTCAAAAAGTTTTTGACGTTTTATTTCAATAGTGACCTTTTAGTATGTGTTTGGAGATTTTTTAACTATAACTCAACTAAAAGCTCTGAAATGGCATGTTTGAATAATTTTGAAACTTTAATCTCTCTCTCTTTTCTTACATGGAGAGAATCTTCTCAATTCCTTTCCCCTGCAAACCCACAGTTTTCACTGGTCTAAGCAAATCTCTACTTCCTGCTTAAAGAAATCAGTCAATATAATCTAAATCTGCTTGATTCAATTAGAAAGGGCTTTTGCAGAGCTGTGAAGTCGGGGACTTTATCTCTAGAACGCTAAGTAGAGGCAAAGAGGTCACCATTGGACATGAAATTAACCCCAGAACCAGTTTTTCCTAGCTTCTAGTTTTATATACTGGCAATTCTGTCTTTGGTTTGAGCCAGGAGATCACAGTAAGAAGCCTCATAAAGCACCTAGAAATTATTTGATAGTGAGACATCAAATGGTCAGAGATGCACATCCAAATGTTTTACAGTCCTAACTGCAAGCAGAGACATTAACTACTCATTCACTGGCAATTGGTTCCAAATCCCTATAAAGGGCTCTAAGAAAATGTATGTTCTTGAGATTTAGCATCAGCCAGGTCTCCCCTCATACTGGGTCTTGTAGCTACTTGACTAATAATGTGAGAAACAAGGGTATGAGCCACCCAACAGCTTAGCACCAGAGTAAATCTATTCGCTTCTTGCAGAATGTACTAGTTTTTTAACTAGACTTTACTCCGGCTCTATGTCCTTAGCACACAGAACTGTCCCTTTGGTGTCAACCCACTGAAATCAGGGGAGTTACACCGCTGTATCTCTAGATCTGATCCTAGAGCCTCCTCTTGCTTTTCTGCGGCCCCATATGCAATGCTGCAACTTCAGCCTGGTGTGTGACCTGCCACTGAGCACGATGACGCCTTCTTCAAGGCTGGCATATTAAAATGTCTGGAAGTATACATATTCATATGGGTTTTGATGATGTATGATGCCTGTAATTGTTTGAACAGTTCAGCCTGAGGAGGGTTGAACTGAGGTGCTCAGGAAGCACTCCTGTCTGTTCAAGGTACAGCAGAGGAAATCTCTGCCATTACCAATGATAACAAACCTCACCAATTACTCCGTTAAAGCTAAACCCATCTTTAATCAAGACAGTTAATTTAAGAAGCCTTTGGGATTTTTTACAGAAGGATGAACTCCTAATCAGTGCAGAGGGAATTGCTCCTGTTTGTTCCAGGGCTGAATTTGCCCCCAAACTTGCAGATGCTAATCTTGAGAAAGAGAATCAGTCATTAGCTTTTAATAAAGAACTTGTTCCTTGAGAGGTGGGGAGAGGGACTGAAATCGTTTCCTTGGATGGTTTGGAGTTCATTAGTGCACTGATCAAGGAAAGTGCAAAAAAAGTGCAGATGAATACTCCTTATTTAACCTTTGAACCAGTAATTCAGAAAAAAAGCAATTTCTTCTAAATCTGAGTTCCAGGTGACTGCCTTTTATCTGAGCTCCATTAAATTATTCCCCTGCTAAATTCTCATGAAATAGGATGTTTGCTCCAGCAGCTGTTGACTCCCTGAGTTTATTTTGAAACCGAAACGTTCTGTTTTTGGAAGTAACGATCCATCTTCCACCCTGGTGAAGTGAGGGACTTGAGGAAGGTGTCTGTGCCTGGGCTGCAGCTTTCCCCACTGAATCCATGTTGTTTCACTGGCACAGAGACCAGCTGAGTGAGCTGGTTGCTGCTCGTCTCCCTGGCTCTGCATAGGACTGGGGTACGAGGCAAGGTCTTCTCTCTTTGGTCTCGGTTATGATTTCTTCCTTCCTTGGTTGCCCTGCGTGATTCTTCCCCAGGGTTTATTTCTGTGTGGCAACCACTAGACCCAACTTTTCTACTGTCTCCTGTTTATTCTGGACTTGCATGCTGCAAGTTTCTTATAGAACCCTTTTCAAAAATCAGATTTATTTATTTTTACTGACTGTGGTCAAAGTAGGTATTCCAAAATCCCATAGGGATGGAGCATTATGGGCAGACAGATGTGATAAGCTGGGGCTGCTCTGCATGCCAAGTACAGCTGGCTGAAAATAGCCTTGACTTTTTTATAAACTGAAGTATTATCCAGCCCTATTTTCACAGACCTGACATGTTTATGTGCTGGGGTGACTGGGCAGAAGAACTGTCTCAGCATTTCTGAGGGGCTCTTTGCTTGGGGCATGTTTACCATTACAGATTTCTTCCTGTGCATGAACTCTGAGGCAGAATGAATATTTTATAAAGCTTTTTATATTTCTATCTATCATTTTTATAGCAAATTGAGCACCCCTCATGTTGTATTGCTTCTCTTCCTTCCTCTCTTTGCTGACCCCACAGTCTTCAGTGCCTGAATTCCTGCCCTTATGTAGCTCATGTTCTCTCTCTGCTGTCTCATAGCCATGACCCAGTGTACGTGGCTTTGATGTTAGTTAATAGGCTCTGAAGCAGTTCCACGTAGCTTGAGCACACTCAGGCCTGTCTAGGTGTGTAGAAGAACCCAGAAGTCTGAGATTCCCTGCCAGGAGCAGAGCACATTGTTCCAGCAATGTGGAAACGAACTGGTGTTCCCTGGGCAGCCAGGAGGTACCACGGTCTGGGGGCCCAAATGTCCTCACTCCAGTGCAGTCCTGCCAACACCCAAGGAGGAGATTCTTCCAGTCAAACCATTTTACTACAGGTTTAGCTCCACAGAAAAAGCAGCTCCTTCTGCTTCTTGCCAAAACAGGTGAGAGGAGAGTCAGGCTCTTAATCTCAAGGGACCCAATGGCACCTTATCATATCTTCTGAATTGTTCTGCCACAAGCAGCTTGAATGTCTGGTTTATCTCCCCAAAAATGATCAGTACACTGTTTGTCAGTCAGCCTTGTTTAGTAACTAACATGCTGCAGGTGGTTTAGCAAGCTGAGCATTGGGGCTGAAACAATTGCGTTCTCTGGAGCCCCGTGCTGAGCAGGGAGGGAGCTGCTGTAGCCTTTGAGATGCTTGGGTGCTGCAGGGAAGGGGGCAGAGGTGCCAGGGTGATGGCCAGCTGGCCAGCTGTGTCAGGCTCTGTCTTTCTGCAGTGTACCAACTCTTGGGAGCAGCAAGTTTCAGTTTTACAGTGGATCATGAAGGCAAGGCTGGAGAAAGTGAAATGTTCTTTTCTCTCTTGGGCAATTAAAGAACCCAGGTTATTTTACCTTGGGAATACAGCTCTACCTGCCTGTTTTTGCTCCTACTGCAGTGCAAGCTGCTCTTCAGTGGCAAGCTGATTCTTGCACGCATAGAAAGTGGAGGTGCCTGAGAAGTGTCTGGTAGTCACAGGAGGACCAGCTTCTCAGAGAAGCTGAGTGGTCAGTACAGCAAGTTTCCCTCCTGCTTGCCATTCACCAAAGCGTAAATCCAACTTTAGGAATTAAGCTGAATCTGAACTCTTGAAAACACATGGCACCAATTCTGATTGCTGACCACCTTTGGTAAATTGGCTTGATACAGCCAACTTTTGGTGCTTTTCATTCCCCAACAGGGAATGTAAGATTTGGCCAGGAACTGTGAGAAAAGGAAGAAGCTTTAGGGCTTAGGGAGACCAGGTGTGGCCAGGCTAACTTCAACACGATTCCTCTTTTAGCTGTCTATCCTCCCTGTAGGACCACCCGTTTCTGCAGGATCCCTGCTCTGGAGCGTGTGCAAGTCGGAAAGAGATCCCATCAATAACTAACAAAGGCAGTGAGCAGTACAGAAAATACAAAAGACCCTTCTAAAGAAAATGAATGATGAATGAAAGAGTTAATGAGTCCTCAAGAAGCTTTAAGTTCGCATACAGAAATCAGAGCAGGGAGGCTCACCAGTACATTTCTCTGGCCAAACCCACAGATGAAGATTAGTTGAAAGCCTTCAGGGACAACAAACAGAACAATGTTACTGTGGGGCCAAGAGCCTGTTTCACCATTTGTTCTCTGCACATCAGCGTGGATATAAGAAGGAGCAACCTTATATTTGTTCCCTACATTTACCTCAGACACATTCCGAAGTTTAAACAGTTCGTAGTGCTCATTTTTTGTCTTGGACCACTTCACCACTCCCATCATGGAAATCCCTCCATCTGGGGACACTCCACCAACACGTTTCTTTGAGACTTGCTGCAGATATTTCCGTAAGTAACGTGCTTTGATTGTGTTTCTGTTCTTTCCACATTCCCTGGCTGAGGAGCGCTTAAGCAGATGGAAGTCGTGTGAGCAATGTTTGTGGGAGTGGGCTGCTTTGAGGCAATAGTCCAAAATACCCATGAAAGTGTTTGAGAATGAGAGTTGTGCAAATCTGCGCTGTGAACCTGTTTCTAAGATGTATGCTCATCCAGATGAAAGACTCTGAATTGTATGTTGTAACCTATGTGTCCTGTCATGCCTGCTTATATTGCAGATCGCTAATGCTGTCAGACTACCTGAAACTGTGTGCAGAAACTACTTGACGTATAGTTTTGAAAAACAAATAAACCTAAGGGGGAGAAAAAAACAAACAAACCTGTATTCATGGGGAAAAAAGCAAAAGGCAGAAAATGAACAAGCTACTATTATTTATTGTGAATTAATCACCCATCTCCAGATCTGACAAAACTCAGAGGACGCAGGAGTCTCTTTCTGCTCTATTCTGCTCTATTTTCAGCCAGTGCTAGAACCAAAGGTGCCAAAAATCTCTCTGCAAAGCCTGTTCTGATGAGATTTCCAGCCAGTTTCATGAATCAAGTTGGTTTGGATTAACTGTGAATAAGCCCTTGGGCAGAACTAGCGAATCATGGGTTCATTGATCACAGACACTTCTGTGCATGGGATCTGACCCAACACTCAATAAAGGCAATGAGAAACCTACTGGGGCAGCTTATCCTATAGCTGCAGAGCCTCTTCGCATTTCTCTCCAAGGCAGCTGGAATCAGCTGTTCCCAGACACTGGAAGCTGGACTGGGGTGAATCTTGCTTATGTCCATGGGCCCAAATTATGTGGTTTTGAGTCAGGCCCAGGGCAACATACACTGCTGATTTAAAACAAAAACGAAACAAAAAAAACTGGTGTGGCAAATGAGACTTGGTAAAAAATCAAGCTAATCTTTTCCTGCTGCTGCTCGGATGCCTTGTTTCCCAGCAGCAATTAACAGGAATGGATGCCTCCTTCTTCTGGGATTGTTCAACTGCGGGGACAGTTTTAGGGCTGTTCCTGCAGGCTGTCTACACAGTAATGTTTTTTAAGTTATGCACCTGTGTTGATCCCCTGTCTGAACAATTTCTAGTGGTGCTTGCTCTGAGCCCAAAAGTGTCTGTAATCAACTCCGTATGATAGTCGAGGAGAGCACTGTTTTAAAAGGCAGCTTCTCCTGAAGCGTGATGTTTATTTCACATGTGACAGGCTACATGAGAGGATCCGAAACAGAGACATTTGAGAAAGCTTGGGAACTTTTAATCCTTGAACCTGAGCCCTGCCATACATTGACTTTGGTTTGGGATTTGGAGACCTCTGATTCAACCACACCTTTCTCACTTGGCATCCAAGCCAAGAGCAGACCGTGTTTCCTTTCCAATCCAGAGGAAGCCAGAAGATGTAAAAAAAAAAAAAACAAAAAAAAACCAGAAACTTTCGCCTCAAAATTAGTTCCCTAGTATGGTAAAAATGACTGATCGCATGAGATTTCCATTGATCACAATGACGGAAATCCTGTGAGACTGTCTCTCACTTTGCTTCGAAATACCCCTCCGTGCCGTGATTCCTCCTGTGCATCCAAATTGTAGCCCCAGCCTAACTTAAGCAGAAAGTTTGTTGCAGCCACTGCTATAAGACATGAATAAAACCCAAAACCTTTCATACCCCCTGTATCTTAAGGATGTTTTAAAAACACAAGGTAAAATATCTATAGAGTAACAGAACCAGCTATGGAAACAACTCAGTAGGAGATGAGGAGGAGTGTAAATTAATGAAGTTTGGGTCTTCTCCAAGCAGTAGGATAATTATTTAATGAGATACATCTGTGGACCCAGCTGAGCTGTACTTGGGTGGCGATGGCGGAAGGCAGCACGTCCCAGAGCTCATCAGTGGTGCAGTGTTACCTCGGGAGGCTGGATGCTCCTCCGGCGTGAGGTGTCAGCTCTAAGGCACAGGGGTTAGCGGTTGTTTCTCAGGTTTGTGTGTAGCACAGCAGTGCTGCTGGGCAGTGATTCCAACCTATGTGAGAGCTGCCGGCTCTCTGGCTACTTCTTATGACCCTGCTGCCATCCTGGTTGTGTTTGCTGTGCTGCCCTCAACGTGTGCTCTACTTAATTGCAAATACTGGGAGTTCTCAGTAGTCAGGGAATGCTGAGGTCCTTGCTATTTTTTTCTTTTTCTTCTTTTTTGGTGTGTGTGTGTGTGCATGTGTGTATGCTTATGATTGCAACCAGAGCACATCTGGAGGACTGATTTGTAATAGAAAGGGGAAAGAATATAGATTTGTGGGTTTCCTGTTGTATTGCAGCCTGACAACCTCTCCCTGCCTTTTAGTCCATCTGAGGAAGGAAAGAGTTAATGTGTTCTCCAGCGTTTTTATCATTCCTGCAGAATAATAGCCATTTTAAAGATGCCTGCCTTGAAATTACAACATAATCCTCTGCCTGACTAAACCCTAAAAATCTGGTGGTTGGTAGATAAAAATCATTGAGAATGATCATTTCATTTGAGGCATCAATAACTTCAGCAGAGCTGTTAGGACAACAGCTCAGCTGCTCAGAAAATGGCAAAGAAAAATTTCTTGTGTCAAGTAGCTCACTGCTGGGCCTGCAATCTCCAGCATTGCTGGCTGAGGCTCCTGGGGAGTCAGATTTTCTGGAGGTGGAAATCCACTATTGAGTGGCTGATCAGGGCTACCAAAGCTCTTTGTGAGGCTGTGGGAAAAGATCATATGTGTGTTGAGAAGTAAAAGCACTGACTGAATGATCATTCAGGAGTTCTGGGCCCAGTTCTTGTTCCTGTGGCTGGTCTTCTGCATGACCTTGGGGTGGTTGCTTTCTTTCCTTGTCCTTACATCAGCTTAATCCCTGGACTAGCCTTGCAATAGGTGGGGGACAGCAGGAGAGATCAGACCTCCCATCTGCTTCTTCAAGTGGTCTGGCCAGCCCCACACCTGGCAGGGTTTCTGCCTGGAGTGACTTGAGTCAACCAAGAGCCAAGGAAGCAGGACACTGTGACTCCTACCTCCGTAAGGGCTGTCACTGCACCCTGGGCGGCTCTAGCCCCAAACTGTGCTTGTGGAGCCGGATGCCAACGCTGGGAGACAGCACTTGCAGGGGACATCCTCGAGGTGCATGCTTTTCTTCAGAGCTGTTCTTTTAGAGGGTGGATGGTCCTGTGTAATTTCTTTGTAGCCTGTTGGCTAAGTCGCTTGGGCTGACAGCCCTCAATCTGGAGGCTGATGCAGGAAGAGTTTGGAGTGAGCCTCTCTTTGAAGGAGTCTGTGCTGATTAGGGTCAGATGCTATTAGCTCAGGGGCAGTTAATTGAGGGGGTATCAATAGAGAGCAGGCCATTTATCTCTCTCATTTTCCTTTCCTGTCTGTTATTTAATAAAACAACTGAGAGGAAAGCTGTATTAACTTTATTTTTACATTTAATTCTGTGATTGCAGCAAAAGCTGGTGTTTGAGAAGTCACTGAATACAGGATAGAATTGGTTCTGTAATAATAATAACTTGTTTTTCCTCTTTGAAAATAAATCTGGTCTTCAGTTGAAAGACTTAACTGTTGCTGGCAGTCAATCAGCCAGCACAATTTGGGCTCTGAGTACTTGATTAGAATAACTTTAAGGAAAATTGCCTTCCTGAATCAAGTAAGGATCCATTAACCTGATGAAACAGGGTTTGCTTATCTGAGAGGTTAAGACTCAAAACACAGCCTGGGCTGCATTAGATGAGACCTCTTTTAGAATGGCATAAAGATGGAAAGTAATAAGAACGCCATCTGTCATGTCTAGTCAATCAGATCTAGTGTAAGAGAGGAATTATTCTTCTGACTTACCGTTATTAGATTGTCTGTTTGTTAACAATGGGAAGCGTCAGGAATGCTGAAAACTGGTTTTATTGCCTCAAATTATTTCTAGGTGTCTTTATCTTGGAGAGAATGAATATTACTCTGGGTTTATACAGCAAAGAAATATTTCTAGATGAATACAATGCTAAGGCATTCTATGTTGAGTCTATTTAGTGATTGATTGTTAGAGGTAAAACTGAATGAGATGGAGAAAAAGTGCCATGTACACTTTGCTTCTGAGAGCGATTATTTCTATAAACAAAGCTCTTCCTGCAAGTTGCCAAGCACTCAAAGGTTCTGGGAAGTCAATTGAATATACCTCTTGAGTGGCCCTCTGCATCTTATAGGACTGGCGTGGCCAGATCTTCTCATGTACCTAGGCATAGCTAAAGGTCATGTAAAAGGTGACCGCTTTTTTCAGTGCGGGCTTATTAAAGCTAATAAATGTTGGCAGTAATGGATTTCTCTGTCAATGAGTACCAGTGTGGTCTCCTCTGTTTACTAAAGGCTATACAAAAACACTTGGAGACATCTAAAGCTGAAAACTAAACAGCAAAGACATCAGCTATGGGCACAGAAGGTGTACGGAGTGGTGGAAAGCCTATACCAACATATTCCCAGCACCACTGCTCATCAGCTGGGGTGCAAACACCATCGTCCCTTGTCAGGCTCCAGAGATGAGACTGCAGTGGATGCGTTAACTGACCTGAACAGGCACATCTTTCCCATCACCTAGCAATTGCTGCAGCCGGTACATGCTTATGCTACCTACAACCCCTGTGTACAATTCCCATCTTGCTATTGCAGATGGTGAGCTTTTGCTCCCTGTTTGCCAGGTTGCTCCCTTCTCCAGGGAAATAGGTTTAAGGAGAGAGCAAGTGTTGGAACTAGTGAAACCTTTGCCAGGTGTGGGCATTTTGCTCTGCTCAGATACAGATGGGATTGCCTGCTGGTGAGTAATAAATGTAAAGAAGGGCCAGATCAGTAGCTAATAGTGCACCACAGGAAGATACCGGAAATCTGTGGAGGGTTTGTGTCCTTACAGTGTATGAGAAACTGTTCGGAAATGGATTAGGAAAGCAGAAGGGCCTGGAGGTGAGTGTGTCCTGCTGCTGCCCTGCAGGTTCAGCTCTGCTCTGCAGTTCTGGGGTGGGTGTGAGGTGGAAGACACCAGAGGTGGTTTTCATGTGCCCATGAGAAAAACATTACTTTGTTCAGGGTTGCTGTCAGCACAAGTGAAGCAAACAGAGCACTGTGTGCGTGACACAGGGCTCAACCATTGTGTGAAGGGCAGGATCCCATGCAAGATCCTGGGAGGAGGGCGACAAGCTGGGGGTGGAAGAGGAGGGTTGGAGCAAGTGCCTGACTCAACGTTCGATCATAGCCCGAAGATGAGCTCCAGTTAAGCTGATGAGACAGGAGAGGTTACTTCTGGGAGAAAAGGGTGTCGAGTGGAGCAAAGTTGACATCTGCTGTGTGGGTGGCATCTGGGAAAGGCTGAGCACCCCCGGTCCCACGGGTGCTGGGTGGTTCGGAGGCCACTCAGCTCCTAGGAAAAGTGAATCTCTTTTGGGGAGTGGCATACATGAATTCATCCTTCTATTCGAGTATAGCCTTTTTCCCCTGAAGTCAGAGGGGATTTGCCATAAGTGCCAGTGGAGAGCAGACTGCCCTGGGCACAGTATGGCCAGGACAAAATAAATTGTGCTACAAACTGTCAGAATCTGTGGAGACCCAAAGGCTGTAAGTTTAAACCAACATTTAAAAAAAAAAAAAGTCTCTAATTCTCTAATTTTGTGCCTCTCCCTCTGGGACCTGATGCAGGGAAAACCCACACAACTGCCTTCCTGCTGGAGCTGCTGAGAGCTGCTAGCACTCCGCATCTGAGCGCATCAATCCCTGTGGTCGCTGCAGGGGGAGGCTGGAAAGAATGGATGGCACCGCAAGCTCGTTATGAAAATGCAGGGAACCAGAGTTAATGAATCCTGGATAAGCCCCTGATCTGCCTGAGCCTTGGTGTGGCAATGGAGGAAGCTGGTCCAGGAGGATCTGATTAAAATCTCAATGGAAAGGACAGTCCTAGAATGCAGAGGGCCGTATCATATCTGTGCCTGCATCTGGGAGGGGTCACCGTTGTAGAGCTGAGATCTGTCTGGATTAGATTGGCAGTTTGTTTGTTTTTTTATCGGGACAGAGATATATGGGGGATTTACATGTTCCCTGGCAGCTTGCCCCAATGGAACAGTGATTATACAACAGCAGTCTGACTTAAGCTTTAGTTAAAAAATCAGCTGTGCTGAGATATGGTGAGAATACCCTCCCTGATGGCAAAGATCTGAAATTGTGCAGTGCATTATGTCTCCTGACACAGAGAAGCTTGCAAAGAATAAAACAATCAGGCCATTTATTTTGGGTGCATGAAAATAAAAAAATTGGAAAAACTGTAATTAATGCCTTCCCTGAGATTCTCCCAGTTCTGTAGCCAGATTAATAAACAAAACTGTTCACCCTAGATGTATAGGAGATTAGTTCTGCTCGTCTCTCGTTTTATAGCCAGTGGAGCTAAGGCTAGGATACCTGAAAGATTTGCCTAGGGTGCCTGACAAGTAGCGGAGTCAGAACTGAACCCTGGAGTCCTGCTGGCACATCCAGTAGCTGTGCACCCTCCTTCGCTGTCTGACAGACCCCCAGCGCTGGGCATCCCTGCGAGCTGGCTGCGAGGAATGGGGTAGTCGCAGGATTCCTGCATTTCTCATTGCCAGCTGCTGCGTTACCAGGCTAGTGGTGAGTAAAAGCAGCTTTTTACTACACAGCTGGATGGGAGAGGGTGCGGGACTTGCCGCCAGGAAGGAGCTACAAGACAGCTTGAGGGGTCAGTGGGAAAAGGGCAATTCCCGAGGCAGTATCTATCGCAGAGGCTGGAAGTGAGGACGGAGAGGAGGGCAATACACCCTAGAGATGACTGAGACTCTGGATGTGACCATCTTTTAGTGTTCCTCCAGACCCAAGGCTGCTGTAAGCTGCGATACCTTCTTCTTTAGCTGTCTTCTCTCTCAGAGCCTGTGGCAGAACAAATGAGTATCTGTTTTTTCTCTGCTGTGATAATACCAAAGGCAGGGCAGCATGATGGATAGACTGCTGAGCTGGCACGCGTGAGGTTTCGGTGGAGTCTGCCTTCATCAGGACAGTTTTTCCCTATTTTGCTCAACTCTGAAGTGGAGATAGTGATGCCTGCTCAGTGAAATGCCCTGAGACCTGCTGCTGAACGGCACTATGTAGGAACCTGCTTCTGATACCGCCAGGGAGAAAATGTTCACCGAACAGTCCTCAGGTGCTTTTCCCAAGTCCTACCACACCACATCCATCCTTCATCCAGCTGCAGGGACCTCCCACCTTCTCACTCTGTGAAGGGGATGATCCAGCCCAAGGCAAGTGGACCGGGTAAGCCTTCAGATTTTTCTGTTTCCAGGATCTCTCTGTTATTCAGAGGTTTTGAACAAAGAGCCTGATTTATGCTCAAGCCAGATAGCTGTGGTGTTTGGGTGTATGAGAGACTAGCACACCTTGTTTGTTAGGGGCATAAAAAGGACATTCAGAATTTGGCACTTACATCTTCATGAGTCAAATAGCACTGAGTAGGGTCTTAGGTTCCCTTTTACGCCTATCTTGGCTCTCCTTTTCTTGATTTTATTTTTTTTCCAGTGTACTCTCTCTGTTGCTGACTTTACAGACCTGGGTGAACAGTAAAACTAAGTATTGTTTTAATCAGGGACTGTCTCTAAGAAGTGAGTTGCGTTCTTAAAATGCTTTAAATTGCTAAAGGGGAAATGAAGGCCAAGCAGAAAGGACAGAAAATACAAACATCCCAGGATCAGACATGTGCCCTTGGGTCCAGATTGCCTGGGGCACTTTGATGTCCATTTTCTCTCTGTCTTGAACCGACTGAAACCAGTATTACCAGTCAGCTCTGAGTCAGGACAGAGTACCTTATCCCATAGCATCAAGTACAACTTGAAACCCTGGGGGGAAATTGTTGGAAAGGAATACAAGAGGTCGCTTATACCCTCTTCTTACTGACAGCCTGAATAGTTAAATTATTCCTGGTTTTCTATGCAATATATAGTCTCCCATGGTATTTACTTACTGTTCATCAGTGGTCTGTTCCAAAAGACTGCAAGTTTAACTCTGGAGTCTAATTTTTGCAGTGATTTTTTTGTGATGCTCACATCCTGAGAGCCTAGAAAGTAGTTTACACTTATGGTTGTACTTTGTTTGTGCTGGGATTTCTTCATTTCCTGCCTCATCTGATCAGCTCTATCTTTTTCTGTGTTTTGCTGTTTTGCTCGAACGTTCCCTCCACATGAAGAGAAATATCCTAACTTGTACATGCTATAGGAGTCTCTTAAGAAGTCCTCTGGAAAGAAAAGCTGTTTCCTAATGTGTTTTCCACCCCCCTGATCTTCTCACAGAAGTCATAAGCGTTACCAAGTAAAGCTTTTTATTCTTCCCAACAGCTATTCTCTTTCCATCTTCTCTTTTCTATTGCATTGTCTGGCCTACAGTGCTCTTTCTTCTTTTCTGCTTTTTTTTCACAGTGCTTGCCCAGAATCTAATACTCCCAGCTTTGCGATGCTGTACTTTGTACTTATCTATGGTACATCTACTTATAATATGATTAATGCTCCCTGGATCCTGGCCACACATCCTACATTCTGGATTTAAATCCTCCTTACCATCTATCTTTACTTTAATATATCTTGTGTGAATAGTCTGCTCTTTTGTAGCCATAATTAAAGTTCTGCTTCAATCCTCCTTTCACTTACATTTTACCATCATCTTTTTATAGGTTGTCTGTGCTGTTCTTCTTCCTTTCACTTCAACCTGTGCATCCCTTGTTGCCCCGTCAAATGACTCATCACCTGTAGGAGTTTATTCCTTGTTTCATTTTGGAATTTGATCCACAGCCAGCTTAGGCCACTCACTATTGCACATACAAGTAGCTATTGCTGCATGTGTCCTTTCTCTGTAAAGTTCCATGTCTCTCAGTGTTTCCCTAGTGCATCTTTCTAGTGCTCTTGTCCAGTTCCCCTGGGTCGACCTTGGTTCAGCTAGTAGCAGAGTTCAGTAGCAACTGCGTATCTGCTTGTAGCCTTGGCTATGTTTTGTATCTTGAGATGATGAGAGATATGGGGCCATGGAGCAGGTGGGACTGGGATTTCAGTGCAGTGAAGGGGGGAAGAAGGATGTGGGTGGCTTCAGGGCAATGATGTGTGGTGATGGAGACTCCACTTTACTGCTAAACACAGAAATGGCTCACAGTGAAATTCTTCATCTGCAGAAAATATCTGGGGCTTTCCCCTGCAAGGGAAATGCCTTAGAGCCTCTCTGCAAGGAAGTCAGAGGAGTCTGGTTGTGTGTGTGGAGCAGAAGGGAATAAACAACAGAAACAGGCCAGAAAAAATGTTGATCCTCCTTCAGGCGGCTCATGGCTCTAAGGTGAAAAAGAGGCTGGGAGAACGGCATGTCCATGTTACGTCTGCATTCCTGTGTGACATGTGAAGGACCAGAAATTGAAGCCAGTCTGTCAAAAGGTGAAGAAACCTTGTGTCTTCTCACAATCTGAACTGCTAACAGATGTGCAGAGTTAAGGCCAGCTCTGCAGCTGGTGTACAGCCTCACAAGTCTGTCTGGTTTTATTGCTAGCTGTAGATCCCGTCTAGTCACAGGTCCACTCCCTGTTCTCATCCTGTAGTAGTCATTTTATTGACAGATAGTGTAGTTACAGTGCGAAGTGATTGCCTGTGAACATCCACAAGAGATGCCACGCAGCCTTAGTTAGAGGCTGTATTCAAGGAGAAAGGTGGATTCCCTGTGACGTTTTGGAGATGAGCACAGATGACTTCAGTTTGACTTCAAGATCAAAAATAAATGAAAGTTTAACTATTTTATTGGTGACCAAAGGACTGCTGATGTGAAGTGAAACATTAACAGGGTGAGAGAGAGCCAGGATTGCTCAACGAGGTTCATCTTCAGGCACAACAGAGCTGGGGTTGTCCAATGTGCCTGAAGCAGCAGGCATGGCAGAGAAGGACGGAGTGCTGCAAACTGAGAAGGAAGCCCAAGCAGGTGAGAGAACTTTTTTAGATTTCTTCTTACTAGTCATAGAAGAAACTGAAGGCAAAAAGGCACCAGGAGGGATGAGGAGTTCCTCTGATTGGTACAGGTTGACTAGCAACCAGATGACAGGCTCCTAAAAACAGATTAGATACTTGATATTGTTAGAAGTATTAATCTATGTATCTTTCAATTTTGAGTCTATAAGGGCTAGCCAACAGAAGAGGGATGCAGGACTGAAGACTTCTGGCATCTTTTCCTGGTTGATCTACTGATTTGATATGTTGTTTTTTTTAAAATTGCTTTGGACTTTGGGACAAATCTGCAGGAGGTGGGAACCAGTCTTGGTCTGTCTAAATCAGTTAAGCCATACTCTTTCCTGCAATTGAAGAACTGGGGAGAGCAAGCCAGAAGTGACCTGGAGAGGTTATCTTGTCCATCCAGGGCCAGATCATGAAGCTTGAAGTATTGCTGGCACAAGTTCATCTAGCTTCTTATAACTTTTTCTTAGAAAGAGAAAGAGGAGAGAAACAAAGGTATGGTAAAAGTACTATAAAAGTATGACCACTGTATGTGAATTCAGAATAAGACTCATTAGAAAGAGAGCAGTGTGGCTGAACTGAAAATTGGGAAGGAACTGTACCACAAGATGAATGCAGATATAAATGAACGGATCAGTTGAGTATAAACAGATTAGTGAGTACAGTGCTGCAGCAGGAAGCAGTGAGAATCTAAGGGTTGCAAATGCAAAGTGAAAATGCAGTTTGTCCTGTGGATATGGGGATCTGAAAAAGTTTAAATGATGAAGTGGAAGTCATAGAGTAATGTATTCATGGGAACTTCTGGCTATTTAAGGCAACTGGTAGCTAAATAGTACATTTAAGTATGAATCATCATGCAGATTGCCCACCTGCATGAAGGACAACTCAGAAAATAGGAAATCTTACAGAAAGCAGTCCTTGCTTTCATGCTTACCAGTCGAAGTTGTTTAGAACATGATTTTCATAGAAATTCAGGAGGGACGGACTTCAGAAGGGTACCTCATCCGTCTGCCTGTCAGTTATCTTTCTCATCTTATCGTTGGTGAAAATGGAGAACAGTTATCTCTGTACCTTTTTTCCTGTTGACAGGTAGGGGTCGCGTTTGGTGGTGGTCTTTCCTGAATTTCATTTATTTGCTCCAGAGCCACAAGGTGGTTTCTCCCATTTAGTAACACTATTTTGGGTTAATTCCCTGTTCTCCCCCAGGCTTGCCCCGTCCTGGTTTCAGACGCAAACATGAGCAGCACACTGGCTCAGGGAAAAGTTGAGAACCTGTGTGTTTCATGCCTTCCCAATTTGATGGAAAAGTATTGCTAGCTACCCTGAGAGGGATTTCCCAGATGTCCACTGTAGGGGTATTTCATCTGAACCTTCTTTTCCTTGTGAGACAGTAGAGACACTAGAGTCAGGATATATCACATCCACAGCTGCTCTAGCCCTTACACCACTTATCCTGTCACCAAAGAATAAAACAATCTGGTTTGAGAGCATTTTTGCCAATCCAAAATGGCTGCTCTTTAATTCTTCTTCTCCTTTTGGTGCTTAGAAGAGATTATCCGATCAGGTATCTCTCCAGCAATGGAGGATTATGCCTGGGCTGCCCTGCCCTGCCTTTTTAAAGACAGCGGTGCAGCTCGTCCTGCCTCTGTCCTTCACAAGGGAAGTGGTTCAAACGCTACATCCAGCACTGCAAGGTGAACTTCATCAGGCTGTAATGATGTGAACACATCTGAAGCATCCGAATATTCTTTAAGTGCTTTTTGTCTCATTTCACCCATATTCAGCTGGTTCATTTTAATGGTGCTAGGTGTCTTGTTGTGTTTTTTTTTTTTTTAAGAGAGGACAGGCAAAAAGGACACAATATTTCTAGCTTCTCTGGATGAGCTTTTGTTTGCTCGTTTTCTAGTTTAAATAAGACTTTCATTTTCCTTCCCCTTTCTCCAATATTGACAGCATTTCTAACACCTTTTCTTATTGCCTTTTGTGTCCCCCGCTAGTTGTAATTCATTTTGTGCCTTAGCTTTTCAGCATCTATCACTCTATGCTTGATCTGTTTGTTTATACTCGTTTCAGAAATGCCACCTTATTTCCATTTGTGGTATGATTCCTTCCTGATTTTCATCCCAGCCACACAGGTCTACTTCTATCGAATCTTATTCTGAATTCACTGGTATCTGAGTTGCTTGCAGATTTATTCTCCTTAACTTGTTCTCACTCTTCAGCATGCATTGCCATTTATTGCCAGACATTTGAATTTCTTTTCCCCCTTTGTCTGAGAAAACCTTCCAGCAGCTAATGGCTTAAACATCTCTGCAGTGTATTTGACAAGTAGCATGTTAATCCCACCGACTGATGCGTTTTTTCATGCTAGCATTAAAAAAAACTTTTAGCTTATGTAAAGAACACGGCTGTGTACACACAGAGAAAATATAGCTGCAGGATGCTGAAAATATTAAAGTGTCACATTGCTTCAGCTTGGGAGCCCTGCACAAGGGATGCTGAAACCTTTTCTGTCTTGCTTTTGTTGTAGCCCTTTAATAACTTTGCTGTGTTTGCCCTGTTCACCTGTGCATGGCAGAACACAGCAGGCTTCTCCTGGGGCTTGTCTGGAGATACTTTGGCCAAAAGATACCCCCGGCCAGCTCGGAAGTATTCCTGCTGCTTTGAACGCAGTGTTAGACTGGAAGGACTTGAGCATGTGCTGGCCTGGCACGCAGGAGACAGGACCAGAGCACTCAAGGTCTGGTCCTTGCACTGCCCCGGCTTTGGGTGTGCTTTTGAGTCACTCTTGCCCATGAAATGGGCTTTAGGAATCCCAGCTCCCTGGAGTTGTTCATGACACCTGAGAAGTGACCCAGGTGAAAAGCAAGGTTGCACAGGAGTGCAAAACACCAGGAGGGCCGAAGATGAGGAGCTGGTCTCTGGCAGTGCAGGGGAGGCACCAAACTGCTTCTTGGCCACTGCTGTAGAGGAAAACAGGCATAAGAAATGGGTAGATCTTCCTGGCCGCATCTGAAGATAGGGCTGTTGGTCCCATGGTTAGCTGCACTTTTAGCAGGAGGGGAACACGATCTTCAGAGGATGCAAAGACAGAGCACACGAGGGAATATGAGCACGTGAGAGTATTTCGGCTTCCCCTGTGCGCTTGGCAGCATATGAGTCCCTTATCTAGGTGTTCTCCATCTCTTGTTAGCAATAAATGAGGCCAAATTAAGGATCTGTGGTGTAAGCAGATGCCTCTTTTCCTGGTTTGTCAATGGCAAAATCGTTCCCATGATACCCAACCACTAGCAGCAGCTCGGTACTGACGCTAGCGATGAGTTTATGGAGACTTTTGTGCCAACTGCAGATCCTGGGTATGGTCTGTGCTTTTGCTGGTAAGAGAAGGGAGAAATATTTGGGAAAATGCTTTGAACTTTTGCCTTTTAAAGAAGCCAGGGAAAGAAAAAAGCCCTGCACTGCGCTGAGAATACTGCAGAGCTGCAGCCACTGAGGATGGTTTACGGGGAGGCTGTGAATTTTGCTCTAATTGCAACTGGCACTGCAGGAACACTGGTAAAGAGCTCCCCTATTTCCCGTGGGAAGGGACACCAGGGCACCAGCAGGGCGCTGAGCCCATGTAGCTGCACGGGGAACCCAGGGGCTCCCAGCCTGGCGTGGGAAGCATTTGGTTTGAAGGGAGCCTGGAGGTGGAGGTGACCTTTTGGGTATAAGAAGTAGAGATGGGATCTGGGGCTGCTCCTGGGTGCTAGCTGTGCCCTATGAATTAAACTGCCCCGAAGGAAAAGGCAGGGTTGTTCCAGGGAGCTGGTGTGGAAATGTACCCTGGGTCACTCTGGTCCTGGGACAGCAAAGAAATGATTTAACACAGTGCAGGCATCCGTGACATCCAGCGTCAGAGGGTTTGGCGTGATGAGTGTTTCAGTGGTTATGACTTGGGATGGATGTGTGGCTTTTCAGTGGAATGAGATCCCTGCAGAATAAACCTGTCATTACCACGTTGGGAGGGAGATGCACGCTTTGCTCCTAAATCTGCAGGCTCTAGAGGTGCCTGGGACCTGGAATTTTTATTCAGCTCACATCCGCTCAGCGTACAGTGCTGTGCTGGGCTGATGCACGTACGATAGCTGGAGGCATGCCAGGCAAACAGCAGGTCCGTGCCACGAAGTGCTGACAGCCCCAACCTGCGAATGGTTTAGGCTGTGCTCCCTGACTCTTCCTGAACTCTGCAGTTGTCTTTCTTAGTGGCATCACCCTCCCCTTTCTATCCTGGCTGCAGAAATGTGCTCAATTAGGGTTAACTCAAACTGAATCAAACTTCATCCCTGAGGCTGGAAATCTTCCCAGTCAACTCACCACTGCCACATAGCATGGTGGGAGACAAGGCGAGAGGGGAGATGAACGCTTTTCAGAGAAACGAATCCAAGGAAACTTTGTTCACTTTTATTTCTGCAGGAGATGATCCCCCCAAAGGAGATTTCCCTGTTCAGAAAAAATCCCCGGTGAGTGTTACAGCTGGTCTCCTTTTCTTTGCTTTCTGCTCAGCTTGCTCTAAACATTGCAAGATCTCTCTGTTCTTTCATCTTTTGTACTCTGGCTAGAGACAAACACCCTTTCTGGCAGAGAGTTGAAATAAGTGTTAACAACTCAAGGCAAAAATCCATCCACTAACCTGATTAAGTTGAGAAAGAGCAGCTTAAGGGGGAAAAAAAATGAAGTGTTCACATCTTTGGGAAAAAGGGTGAGGGTTTTCATTGCTGCCTTTTTCCTTAATGCTCCCTTCCTTGTGGGAAAAGACTTCCCTCAGTGAAGTGAAGGGGGATGTCGTGGGGATGTCGTGCGTGGGAGGCAGGGGATTGGGCTGTGTATTTGCTTAGTTTGATGAAACCTACCAGGAAAGGGTCCCCAGATTCTGCCAAGCAGAGAGAAGGACAGGGACTGAGGACAGGCCACGGATGTGCGTGCCAGAGCCTCAGGTTTACATCTTTTGGCTGTGAGTTAAAGCCAAATTTAGCTCAATATTTTCTTACCTTGCAGCTCTGATGTTTCTGTAGGTTTTCAGGCTAATTTTAGTTGAGTGCTTGACCCTAAAATACTGTACAGTGTATGACTTTGGGGAGAAAAGGGCTTGTTTTGCACCTGCTTTGATTTGCAGGACAACATGGTAGTACTTGCTCTTGCAGTCAGTCATGTCATTAGCAAGCCCAATCTTTAGCTCACAACTTTAAGTACTGTGCAGACATTAACTATTGGCTATCCAGAGCTCCTGTGAAATATTAATCTTCATCCCATTTTGCAGCTAGTCTGCAGGAGGGAGAGAGAGGTGAAAACAAACACTTGCCACTGGCACTTTAAATGACTTTTTTTTTTTAAATTCCCTCAAAGACACAGACTATCAAATTCCGCAGTATCTTTAAGAGCTCCATAGTCCCGCAGATCCCAGGCTTACAGTGGCTAGCTAAGCGCAGCAGAGGGCCTGTGCTCGTGAATCCAGGCTTAGCCTCTTTGCTTCTGCTGGGGCTTTCTGCTGAGCAAGGTCCTTCTCCTCGAAAGCGAGTATACTGCGTGTGGCTCTCCTCATGGATGAAAGCTGCCCACTTTTGGATGTCCGGGCAGGCCATAGGCAGGTCAGTGACACAGCAAAGAGAGTACCTGAAGGTTTCCGCGTGTGCTGATGCCTTCTTGTGATGTATAGGCCAGATGGAAGTATCCCTGCTTGTAAGTCCCTTGCTCTGTGTTTGTAAGCAGTTACTCGAGGCGCTGGTCAGGCACTTGGGCAGGTTTAGCTGGGAAGTCGCTGCCTCCTGCTCTCCTTTCCCTGCTTGCCCCTACTGATTGTTAGGAGGTGCCCATCCCAGAGCAGGAGTGGCTGAAGTGGGCCACCGCCAGGTTGTCTGTCACTGCAGGTCACGGCATGGCATGTGATACCCCCGCCTGCTGGAGCTAAATCCAGCAGGGCTTGTGCGTTCATCAGGCGTGGAGCGGTGAGTTCAGGCAGCAGCGTTCCCAACACCTGGCTGCCTTCGGTTTGTAGAGTCACGCTCTGCATCTCTATCAAATGTTATTAAATCTCATGAGTACCGATAGTGAGGTCTGTGAAAGAGAGGAAGAAAAATATCCCTGGTATATCATTTCACTTCCAAGCTCAAAAAATGCCTCCAAGCACCCGCAGGAAACATTATTTGCCTCCTACTGTTTTTCTTCTTCATTAAGAACTTGTTGGAGAAAGGTATTCTGTGTGTGTATATGTCTGTGTGCTTGTGCATCTGCACAAGCTTATATGTGCTACCATTTTTAGGCTGGTCTAAAAGCAGGAGGCTCCAGTGCAGTTTCCAAGGGAGCCCACTCTGTCTTACAAGCCATATGTTGAGCACGATGGTTTCAGAGTAAATAACAAATGAAATGGATAATTACATATTTATTCAAGTAAAGCAAAGAGGCCAAGGATTTCTTAATGAAAAGGCATTCCACAAATAGCGAGAGAAAAATATTTCAAAAAAAGGACAAAAATATTTGTCTTTAGAGATGCTGGGTTAAGAAATGGAAAGCGGGTTTTGGTTAGTGGTTTTTTTTTTTGTGGACAGACAGTCTCTTCTCTTCTGTGGCTATTCTATAATCTTGAGCAAGACAGCATCATTTAGCTGGAGTCTTCTAACCTTGATGCCATTGCTTTGGGAATCCAAATAAGCTCAGATCTTGTGGTAGAACAAACCTGAATAAACATATCTATTTTCTTATCTGTATTTGCGTATGGGGCTCCGGGAAGTAACACAGGAATTCATTCCTTCTGACATGAGGCATAGAAATGCGTATGAAGAGTTCATCTCACTTCACTGGCCCATACCATGGCTGTTTAAAACCACAGATAGAAATGCAGCTGTTAATCTCACACCCACCCCAACCCTCACCCTACGCATGGCCAGCCAGTCTCTCCCGCTAATTGGCAGAGGCTGGGCAGTGCTGTGAAAACCTGCTTTCCCTGTTGTGAGGCAGTGGAGTTAAGCAGCTTCCAGCAGCTCCCAGCTGCTTAGCTGGGACCGCTGTGGGGTAGAAAAAGGGATGGGGGCCCACAAAAGGTCGTGCTAAGACTCGTCTGTTCAAATGCCTTGTATTTCACTCGGAAGCTTCTGATTTTAGCTAAAGTCAGATTCAGTAAAAGTGTGGCCAGGCTCGGACAGGTTTGAGAAGCCCGTAGCTGTTTTGTTTGCTTTTTGCATAATAAATTGAATTATCCATAGCTATGCCAGCGTTCTTGGAATATGAAAGAGATGCCATGGCTGATGCTCCGCCTCAGTGAACACAGTGGCAGAGCTCGATGCAATTGCGGTACAGGTGTTGAGGGCAGTTGTCGCAGGGGAAGGAACAGCTTCAGGTGGAAGCAGATAGCTCCCTGGGGTCTATCAACTGCTGAGGCAAGGTCTGGTGCTAGGAGAGGCAGCATTTTGGGGGGAGGGCAGTAGCTTTATGCAAAGTGTAGGAAAAAAGGCATCTGAAGGCGATTTTGCCTCTCAGTGGGGTTTTATATTGCAGCAGAGAGGCAGTAGGACCCTTCCACTGGAGCTGCAAGCATGGTGGGCGCTAGCTGGTGGTCCGTGAGTCCCCATGGGCTTCCTTACTGGGCTAACACCAGCCAGGCTGATTCCCTGGGGAGCCCTAACCAAAGCAAGATAGGTGTGGGGTCTCCTCACTTCTTTGAGTCCAGCCAGGCAGCAGTGAGCGCCGGGGTTTTGGACTGCACTCCTCTTCACTGCCCATGCACTGTGGGAATATGTTGCTGGGGTGAAAGCTTTCAGAAAGCTGATGCATTCTGGTTTGTTTCCTGCAGAAACTCTGTGGCTCCAACTACCCCCTGAGCATTGCCTTCATCGTGGTGAATGAGTTCTGTGAGCGCTTCTCCTACTATGGCATGAGAGGTATGTGGCCCGTGTCTGGGAATTGACTTTCCCATCCTTGGGTTTCTGTACGCGCTGGCCTGGTGCTCCAGGGTTGTGCTGTATGTGGTCTCAGTTGCCTTTCAAAGTAAATTGGCATTTTGGGATGCAGGCATGAACAATGTGCCCTAACATTAAAGCTAGACCTGCTCCAAGCAGAAGTTGGGACTGGAGACCTACAATGTCACTTCCAGTCTAAATTTTTGTATGGTTCTCTGTCTCAAACCTGGTTTTCCAGTGTGTGATGTGTTTCAGTTGTGTGCAATATGTCTGAGAACTGAATCATACAGGCACCTAATTTGCAGACAGAAAATGTGCATAAACAGAACTACAGGTTAGGGTATGATAAGCTAGAAAACACATTTTCCAGCTAAACATAAATGTTTATGAGCAAAGAAAGCCTGATACTCACATATCTCATTTGAGTGTTTCCTGTGTCAGGGATTATGAGGAACAGGTCTGAAAGCACCGATCTTTCCACAACAGTGCTCATAGCTGCTACACAAATCGGTGTTTTTCTTGTCACTGTGGTGTAGTTTCCTGCTTATCTGCAGAGATGCACATTAATTATCTGATGTGGTTTGTTTGCTTCCTTTTAGCTGTCCTGACGTTGTATTTCATAAGCTTCTTCCACTGGGATGAGAATCTCTCCACTGCTGTGTACCATGCCTTTTCTGCTCTCTGTTATTTCACACCTGTCATTGGAGCCATCATGGCAGACTCATGGCTGGGGAAATACAAGTAAGTAAAGACATCCCTCTAATTCATACAGGATACATCTACACCATGCAGCCCACACAAGGTTCAGCGCTGCACGTGCTCCTGGTTTTCTGCTAGCTCAGGGTGCAGCAAAGACACAGTTGCGAAGGTCAGCCCCTCTCTGTTAAGGGATGAACAGCTGATCTGTTTGCTCATGCTGTTCTGTGCTCCTCTTTCACCCAAGGACCAATAGGCAACAGAGTTCAAACAAATTAAATCACACCAGCACACTGTTCCTCCACCCTCCTTCCCCACTCACCTTGAGGAAGCTAAGGTGCAGGGTGATTAACCCTCAGCTTGCCAAGATCTGTTGCTGAGACAGATTCAAAGATGATGAGGAAGCAGTGTCATCCTCTGGATCTAGCAGTTCCAGATGAAATGTCACTAATTGTACCCACTTACTTATGCTTTCTCAGCACAGGGAATGTGTGAGCACACCCATTTTTATCCCACAGTAGCATGGGTTCACTTAAATCATCTCCCTTAGTACATAACCAGGTAAACTCTCCCTGAGAAAATTAGGAGTCCTACCTTAGACTGATAAGTTGCTGGGCCATCATCTGCCCCAGAGTGGTGGTGAGCAGCTGGGTACAGGACATTCTTTCCTTGGCGCTGTCTGTTCACTGCCTGAGGAGTCTTGCTGTCAGAGTGATGAAGGGCAGCTGAACCCTTCTCTGTAGGACTAAGCGCATCTGGCAGAAGAGTCTCTACATGAAACAGGCAGCTGCAATATGCCTTTTCAGCAGAAAGCTTTTAAAGAGATATCAATATTCTTTTTTCTTTGTGCTCAATTTTAGCCATTCTCTTGTCTTTTTGAATGAAAATTTAAAACAAACAAACAAAAAACCCCAAACAGTTGGGAGTGTTATTAACTTCACTACTGGAGGTTGCCTAGCAATGGTCATTGCTTTCTGAGGATATCTGTCTTGCAGAATGATGATGTGAGAAGATAAATCATTATGCAGATTTTTGTGCATTAAGAGACTTTCCCTGGAGTAATCCCTATGTCTTAATGGGTGGTGGCTTTTGCTGTAGTAGCTGGACCTGGCCAATACCAAGGATAGGATAACAGCTTAGAGAGGCTTTTAGGAATGATCTGCTGTGGCTCTAAATTAGCTGTTGCAGCCAGGGTTTGGGTATGTCGAGGAACACTTTAGTGCCCAATAGCTCATTGGGCTTCTTCTAGTGCCTTTTTCCTAGCAAGTCCTTCCATTCCCTCTGTGTGTTTAGTCTGCACATAAATACCTAGCCATGTTAACCCTGAAGATAACGAAGGAATGTAATGCACTCAAGAGCCTGATCCTCCTGGTCAGCTTTCCTGCTTGCTCTCAACAAGATGTGGGAGGCAGATAGATGAGCTCAGTCCTTCAGAGGTGCTTGAGATCTAAAACAGTCTTGTAACAGGAAAACCACACTCCGAATTTGGAAGTGGTAGTCAGGTGGGTTGAATGTGGGCAACAGTCCCTATAGATGCCTTCCAGCGTAGGGATTCAGTTAAGTGCATGATACAGATCACCAGTTATTAGTCTGGAAACTGAGTTGGACCTGAACAGTGCTCATCTATTTGCAGTCTATTTGCATGATAATACTGCAACACTTTTAGTTTTTAGTTTAGTTATTATTTTATTTTTATTTTAGTTTTTTAGTTTAGTTGTTATGCCCAGCAAGCTCTGCAAAGAAAGCAGAGTCTATCCCTCCATAATCTCAACCCATTTGACTATCTCTTTCTTCCAGCACGCTCGGTATTGACATACAAGAATTATAGCTGTCTGCGATACCAGAGACATGAACAAACCAGTTCCTTGTGCATCTGCCAAGTAGACCTTCCATATCAGGAAGCACAGGCACACTGTTTTCAGATCATACATCACCCAACACCTTCAGTCACTGCTGTTTGCTTTGCTCACAGGACAATCATCTACCTCTCCATTGTATATGTGGTCGGCCATCTGATCAAGTCAGTCGGCGCAATTCCATCCCTAGGCAACCAGGCGGTTCATGTGTAAGTAGCTGGTGAAGCCATAACGCTGTAGTAGGTTGCAATGGTAGGTGGTTTACCCAGGACTGTCATTTGTTTCACCTCCATGAGGCCAGCAGTTTGGGGACGGCTCATGGGTTGCTTTTATCAGGGAAGGGTTTGGGATATCTGAGTAAGAGCAGAAAGGGGTGAAAGGGTCTAGAGTGTGAATGCAGCAGGAGGAATTGGAAACCACCACTGAGACTGAGCCCTTGGACATAAGGACTTCTGATCATGCCTCTCTGCTACACCACGCTAATGGAGTTTGGTCTCTTCTGTCCAACTGCCTGCACCAGCCTCCTTCCTCCCTCATTTTCTTACTTGCATAGCTACCCGGCTTAGCAAGGTCCCCTTGTGTGCATGGGAACACAAAACCCTAAATACACACTGTCTGATGTGTGACAGAGGAATGGGCTGCTTCACCTGCAGGGTACTACCCTTCCTACCATCTAGATTCCAAACTGATAGGAATGTCAGAGTAGTTCTCCAGCTGGCATCTCGGAAAACACCATGCTGTTTTTCACAACCTAGGTGGTCACGGCTCTAAAAATATGTGCATGCAGGCAGGAGCATATCTGGTTTACAGAACAGCTTTCTTTTGTCCCAGACCTGGCCAGTCCTGACGTTCCTGTTCCATACAGAAATAATCTGTCGGGCCAACAATGGGATTTTGAGGAGCACTGGGAGGTGGAAAGCCCCCAAGAGACTAGTTCAAACAGTTTTTCTTTACTTGCCCTAACTGGAAGTCCTATATGCAAAGGCTTTCTACCCCCAGCCTCTCCTTTTCGTCAGTTGATCTCTGTAATCTTTTGTTGTCAGATGAGTGAAAAATAATCCCTTGGATCTTCAATGTCCGGTATGTCCACTGGGCCTCAGAACAGCAAGAAACTGACAAAAACTGTTTGGTTAATTGACTGATAATGAATGCAGAAGTGAGGTTTTTTTTTTTTTAACTTAGCTGGCCTATCATCACTGCCCATGTGCAAAAGACAGTGATACTAGAGGAATTGTAGTTGGGTGACACTAAAATGCTCTCCTAAGCACTGGAAAGGTTCTGCAATGGTGTTGTTTTTGTTCTTGCATGAAGGGTCCTGTCTATGATTGGTCTGTTTTTGATCGCCCTCGGAACGGGAGGTATCAAGCCCTGTGTCTCTGCATTTGGTGGGGACCAGTTTGAAGAGGAACATGTAAGATTTCTTTTATTTCCTAAACTCTGCAGTGTCTGGTTACTTTATGAGGATGTTCATGTGATCATATCCTGTTGTACTAGAATAAGAGCCCATTTGCTAGGAAAAGATGTACTAAGATGTGAGGTAGGATGGTTTGCATGAGACTTGAAAGAATCAGGATGCTTCAGGAAAGGAAAATGACAACAGAACAGGATTGATATCAGGAAGGACAGGTCATAATTGCATCAAATAATCCAAATGTTAATTGGCTGTTGGCGTATTTGGAAGATCCTGTACAGCCCAGCATGGAAAGGTAGCCATTTCTGAACCAGTTTAACAGGCATGATTATAACGCGCTGCAATGCAGTACAGCAAATGAAAGAGCAAGTTGTATCACCAGGCTCTATGCTTTCTTGGGAATTTTCCCTCAAAACAGGGACCAAGCGTAGTCTGTCTTAGACGTTATTCAGAAAGAACTGTAGAAAATTCTAGCCTTTCGAAGATAGTTCTAGTACCAAATGTAGCCACAATGTTTTCTAGTTATTCCGGACTGGAAAGTTCTGAAGAGCTGGGAAAATGTTTCTTTTGAGTTCTGTTTGTAGCAGATCCCGTGAATTGCAATCCAGTAACTTCATGTCCTTGTTCTCCATCACGGGTATTTAGCCCCGGCCTTCATGTCCCATAATGCACCAAGCTTAATCTCCTATTATGCAACATAGTAGCTCAACCAGGGGTAAGGTAGTGCTTGAAGAAGTGAAGCAGGTCAGACAATACTACTTCTAAGGCAAAAAGCATTGTTTTCAAATTGACCTGAAATTAAACACTTAGATTTACATTGATCTAACATGCAAATAAAAAATTCAGTTTTCTCAATGACAGTATTCAAAGCAGCAACTTCTGTGCATGGCACAAGTCATAGAAGGTCTCTGCTACAAGGAAGAAAATAAGTGTTTGAGTCGGCAACGAGCAGGCTTAAGTTCAGTAAGGATTATTTAGGATTGACGGTAGGAAAAGAATTCCAGAAATAGGTCTAGAAAAGTACTGAAAACACCTGGGACCTTTGGAAAATGGAAATCCCCGTCAGTGGAGGCTTTGAATAAGCACACTAGACTGATGGTCTGTCAGGAAAGACCCTGGTAGACCTGGATAAGGGATGGCCTCTTGGCCTTGAATAAGGGATGGGAGCCCTGTAGGGCAGTTTGGTGTTTGTCTTTTACAATGTCCCGGCATGTACTCAGCATTTAATGAATGAATAAAACAGACTAGAAGGTTAATTTTAAAATGTGGAGAAGACTTATTCTTTCTGCATATGATCTATGTGATACTAAAGTGATGAAGCTTATGGCTGAATACTAAGGGGTAGTAAAACCCAATATGTTTCATGGTCACAGTTTCAAAGCAGATCCTTCTGCGTGTGTGTCCATCCTGTGCTGTCTGTCAGACCTGGTGCTTTAGAGGATGCTGCAGAAGAGGGAGCAGCAATCAGCTGGTGGTCACCAGCCTCCTCAGTCACAGCTCTGGCCGAAAGCGGGCTGGCAGTAAAGCACATGTGCTCTGGGAATACGCTGCGTGCATACCAGCATGTGGGCACCCCAGCTCACAGCGCTAATGGCTGTCCCAAAAGGATTGTAACAGGTGTTACAGCAGCATTTTCAGAAATGCTACTTCTATGAATATTAATGATTAATAATGTTTATCCAGCATCTTTCAATTACCACCTAATTACAGTATGATAATATGTACCACTTATCTTCAGAGTGTTTTATAGACTTCAACTAATGAATCTCAGCACCCCAGTCAGGCACATAATATTACTATCCCAAACTTACAGTCACAGCTGAGTTACAGAGAAAAACCTGGATTGCCTGTGGTTGTGTGGGACTGGGCCCATTCTCCAGCAGTCAGACTACACCTCTCCAACAAATTTATCAAATGCTAAGGCTCAGACATTCCTCTGTGTGTTGCCTTCAAGGGAAACTAATTTAGAAAAGGAAAACTGTAAAAAGCTTTCTGATAAGGACAATGCGTTCTGCTCTATTCATTCTTTTCAGAAAAGAAAGTTTGTGTTTTACTGTTTTGTAATGACTTTTCCTTTCAGAAGAAAAAAAGTTTTATGCTATGTGATAGGAAATTTAAGTCTTCAAAATTGGAATGGGAAGTTCTGATTTTGCAAGAGATGGAAGGTTTGGAGCCAACCAGCATATTTTTCCCCTCCAGAGTGTTGTTTGGGAAGACTTCCTCTGTTTTTATATCTTCCACTCCTGGTAGGGTGAAATAAGTTTTGAAAATTCCCAATGAAATGAATAACTTGATTTCCCTCAATTTTCAGGACACCTATGAACTTCAGCTGAACCCTTAAGTGCACAGGCTTAGTTGTTCAGTCTGGAAACTAGGGATGTGGTAGTTCTGCAAATAAAATGAATAAATAACTTGCCCCTGTGATTCCCTTGTAGAGAAAAATTCAGGTTTTGAGGCAAATGCACACCATCGATCTGGTTTTCTTTAGAGTACTTCGTAAATTCTTGGATCTGCCAGTTTGAGAACAGTACTGCTACAAACAGCGATGGAGACTAATTCAGCAGGAGGTCAGATAGGGAAAGTAAATTTATCTGCAGGAGATTTCCAAGCATCCTTGTCTATGGGATTAGCAGTCCAGTCTAAAAATGCCTGAACAAAATGATATTTACGCTATGGTATATAAATGCACAGCCTGCTGTGCATATTAATTAAGGACCAAAGCTGCTTTCAAACAGTGGTATGGTTTTTAAGGTACTAAATAGCTTCCTCTTTGTTTCTTTGTTTTCCGGTTGCCAAGGAGATCAGGATTATCATGTATGGTACCTTTTCTCAAATTAGCTAATCCAAATCATGTTATTAATGTATGTCTGCTCCAAAGATTAAGAAAGTAAGGACGGAATTCTTTTTTCCAATCAGTGTAATTTGCAAGCTGCTGGGTCATTATTTTTGTACTCAATTCTGCTTCCCTGACCATTTTTTCCATCACTAAAATTTGTAAATGTGTGAAATAAGATGCCTCAAATCACTGTCCTCTTGTCAGCGCACTGGTTTTGGTAGCTGTTGCTCTAGACTTTCTCACATCGAGAGCCTTGTACTTGAGTCTTGCTCAGCTCTCAGAAATTCCAAGTTGTTCAGATACGAAGGGTTAAACATATCTCATAAGAATTTGGCTAGAAGAGGACAGGACTGAGAACTTTTCTGCAGCACCCATATCAAGCCATGGCAGGGCTACTCTGTGATCGGGAGAGTTTGCTGAGGCTGCTGATTTTTCTGGATTTCTTTATGGTGACAAATAACTAATTGAAGAAGAAAATATACTTCTACTAGCTTAGCAGTAGAAAATACCAGGTAACCAAAAATTTTGGTGAGGACAGAAATGGAGTTTAGGAGGCAGTAAGATTTGGTGCTGTCTGCTATTCACCATGGGAACAAGAGGTGATTACTGTAAGACTTAGCAGTTCTTTAATCCAGGGTAAATCATTTTATGAGTGATGTACGGATTAGATTCTGGACATGCTAGGAACTAACATTCTGCAAGAGCCAAAAGCTCAAGCTGATGGGATCTTCATAACTGTGCTGGGGCAAGCCAAAAAGCCCTTCTCCCAAGCCAGGGGGCACCCAGAGTCCTTGGTGGGTAGCGGTGGGAGGCAGTGGGACTCAGCCTCACCTTCCCAGTACCCACTTCAGAAGGGGACAGAAGGAAAGTCCTCCTGCGCTCTCCTGCCTGCCCACCTTCCCTGCAACGATCTGCCGTGATAAGAGGCTTCTTGCCGTACAAAGTTAGCTGGATTTCCTGTTGGCTGCACCACAGTCACTTTGGGATCCCAGGCTCCGTTCCTTACGAGTTGTCCTCTTTACATGTCTGCAATTCTTCACATTTTCTCCTGTTTTCCAGCCTTGTGAATATTGTTGTCTAAGGGAGCAAGATGTGTTTGAAGGAGAGGGGGCAAAACCAGGCCTCTGGGGAGCTTCCTCACACTGAGATGAGTTAAAGTTTCACAGTCAAATCATGCTCAGGTCATAGAGATGTGGCTCAAGGTGTCCTAAGGAGCTCTCTGCCAGACACCGAGCCATGTCCCGAGCAATTTGCCTGCTACCATTACAGGATCTGGTGACAGCTGGGAGCGAAGCCTAGATACATACAAAATATATTGACTGCCTGGGCTTAGGCTGTCCTTAAATGCTGGTTTCACCAACTCAGGTGTCCCATAGCTGGTAATACTGATGAGCGGTGTAGGCTAGGTAGCCTTCCCTTCTTTCTCCACTCTGCTGGCCCACCAGGCATAAGGAGGAGGTTTAGCACTGTGTGTGCATGTGTCTGTGCATGTATGTCTCTCCTGCAGGCAAGGAGAGCCTGCTTTCGAGTGAATGCCTTCACACATTGCTACTGTGAAAAGCACCAAACTCTGTGTCAAGTTCTTGATTCCCTCCAAATTAGGAATTATGCAGGAGGAAAGAAGATCAGCAGGAGTCCCTTGTCTGTATGAGCTGCAATGTGTTACAACATCGGTTGAATTCTGAACTCTTTCTCTTAGAGTTCAACCCTCCATCAGGCTCTTGAATTTGCTCCTGTAGATTTAATTTCCCCTATTAGTTTGAGGTTGACTGGCCACAGCTTGGTAATCTCCTGCCTGTTGGATCCCTCTCGTTTGCTGCCTCTCTCTCATTTATGCTGTCCTTACCAACTCCTCAGTCTGTGCAGGTTTCTTCTTCTGTTTTTACGTAGGAGGAGAGGAGGGGAAAAAAAGAACTCAGACATGGGAGCAAATGATGAGCTCGTCAAGCCATGCCAAATTGGATTGAATTAGGTGTCAGAGGATCTGAATCATGTTACTTGTTCTGAATAAGTGAATGCTCTCCCCCTTCCAATCTCACAACACTCGCAAAGCAGTGTTTTTTCCTCTGAAATGCCAAAAAGCCCCAAAGCGCTTCTCAAGTAACGTGAGCTGATTTGTGTGAGCATTTACCATCACCTGAAGGCAAGCTTGTTTGCTTAACATTTTATGCACTGCATGTCAATATTTACCCAGCCTTCCTAACACGAGAATTGATAGTGTTCAATTTGCAAGCCCAACGCTGTGCGTTAGCTGTGACATTGATATTGTCTTCTCTTGTTTTAGACCTCGGAGAGAAGCAAGTTTTTTTCCGTCTTCTATTTATCCATTAATGCTGGAAGCTTGATCTCCACGTTTGTAACTCCTGTATTAAGAGGTCAGTGTTGATTTAGAATAAGACAATAAATTAGCTGCCCTCTGACTACTCTGCTGTGCACTGTTAGGCTCTTGTGACAACTGAATGGCAGAAATTACATTATCTCCGGATTGGCCAGTGTATTGCATTTACGCCTTGTTAATCCTGCCGTAGCAGCGTAACAGATTTATGATACTAGCAACAGACAAGTCACAAAAGCCATGTTCCCAGCTGTATTTCAAAGACAGCCTGAACTGTAGAATTAAAATATGGGAGGTGGAAAGATCTAAATGGCCATATGATCCTCCTTCTGGCCAGTAAAGGATTGTTTCCCATCTTGCAGGCAGGTAACCTGTGGATGGGAATTGCTCTCTGGTGTCTCGGGCAGGCATCAGGACTGAACGGCTTAGCAGGGCTGGTTCTGGAGTCCTGCCTTCTCCCTCCCACAGGGCACTGCTGACTGCATGTCTGCAGGGGTCCGCCTGGAGATTGCAGTCCTGAGCAGTTAGTCCTGAAGACAAAGCACAGGCCTCTGCCCCACTTAAGACCTACTTTACATTCTAGCCCTGCTGCACTTCCTTCATTGTATTGTAGTGCCTAGAAACCAAGGGGTTGGCATGCTGTAAATACAGACACAGAGGCAGAGGGGATGGGGACAGTGACAAGGTAGCCTTCGCACTCGCTAGCAATTTTTTTCATTGCATCCTGTGGCCTCCAGGAAGCTTTCTTTGTTTGGAGTGGCTATTTCAAGAGGCCGTTCATTTCACAAGGCCGTGGGCAGTTGTTCTCGTCTTATGTTTACACCAACGCATTCCGGCAAAGGCAAACGCTCTCTCCGCAGGTCAGCGTTATGTTGCGGAGGGGCGTTTGCTCAGTATAGTCAGTGGGCAGATGAAAGTCTGGTCCCCTTGGAACACCAAAACTTGTGCCAACACAACCTAACAATAAACTAGTTGCAACATGGAAATGCAGTGGAGAGGATGAGGAAAGAGTAAGATTTCTGTTAAGTGTGACAGCTTTTCTTGGAAAAGCAAGAAATGCAGTTCATAGACATTTGGCAGAAATGTGGAATATATATTTTTAGGTGGAGAAGTCCAACTTGTTTTGTATGTCAAAAGTTCAGTGCATGCAAAATGTTTTGCTGCCAGCTTTGTTGGATTTCAGTTAATTTGCTGAAAATAAGCAAATAAATGTTATGCACCGCACACAGCTATGCAGCTGATCATGAGTGCCCAGGGACAGCAAACAGGAACAACTGAAGGCTTCATGGGTTGGTTTCCTGTTAACAATGTTGGTTTATTTTAGCTATATTTATTTGGTTTTGCTCCACGTAAGATTGCAGTAATTTGTAGCCACTGGGATACAGACCCAGATCTCACTGCTGGTTTACTGTTTGCATCTGGCCTTCTAAACTCATGTGGTGTGAGGATTGAGCTAGGCCAAGAGGCACAGGGTTTCAGTGAACCATAGCTCACGTCGATCAAAGCCATGCTCTAACAAACCTGGCTTCCTGGTAGGCAAGAGCTGACATCTGGAGCAGGCTACCTCTAGTGAGACTGGGAAGGTGGAGAGAAAGCGCACTGGAGATGCACTAGTCAACACTAGGGGATCTGCCAACCTAGCTGGACCTGCCCAGTCAAGCCTTTTACGTACTGTAGAAGGGGATAGAGTCCCTGTAGTGCACGTAAAAAACATGTTGGGGAAGACAGTTTGGGTTATTCCTGCCTCAGGCGAAGGCAAACCCATGCATGGGATTGTTTTTGCTCAAGGACCTGGGTGTACTTGGTGGGTAATGCGGAAGGATGGGCAGTGTTACGTCTAATCCTGTGCTCCCACTTATTTCAGAGTAGGGGAATTTGCTTCCACCTTGTCCGCTAGGTAGGTCACTATGAAATCTGATTTAGGTTTTTAGCTCAATAACTCATGCAGTTGGCATAAGTAATGCAGAAATACAGTACTGATTGTTTAGATCTGTGCAAATATATAATGATTTGAGGTTAAGGTTTTTTTCTCCAAGTTACAATTCCTACCACTTCTTTCTACCTATTTGTCTGCCCCCTCCCTTCTGCTCTTCTCGTCAATATCCCGTTATCAGCTGCTGTTGCTGGCAGACACTAACCCTGCTTCCAAATTGTCCTAGTCAGAGGAGGACAGCTGTTTCAAGGAGATTCAATTCACAGTGTCAAACACCAGCAAAGAAGATTTAAAGCCAAGGGAAGTGGCTGATTTAAGGGAAGCAAATCAAAGACCCAGCTAACATAAGTCTGACTGTAATGAGATGCTTTTGTTTCTGACTTCTTTTTTAGGGGATGTGAAATGTTTTGGAGAGGATTGTTACGCACTGGCTTTTGGTGTCCCAGCAGCACTGATGGTGTTGGCTCTTGGTGAGTGAAAACTATAATGCTTGTAGCAGTAGTTACTGTTTTTGAGTCCACTTATAGATGAGAAAATGCACAAGTTCACCAGCTCTGGATGGATACTGTGATGGGAAGCTCAAGGGTTCAAGGTCATTCAGCAATTCCACAGTTCAGAACAGCAAGAAAAAACATGTGGTTCACTTAGTGGTGGGCAGACTGTGGTCATCCTGCAATCCTATAGCATGACATTGGTGAGAGGGTGGTCTGGTGGTTGTTTCACAATATGGTTTCCTTGTTCTGTATAACAAAGGGAGGCACCAAAATCATTCTCCTGATGGACTACAGCTTTGCCTGTGAGCAGGTTAGGCCTTTGAGCTGCCATCTGAGCAGTCCTCAAAGTTTCCCAGCTTACAGAACAGAAGCTCGGTATGCCACTTCTAACCTTTGCACAGGATTTTTGTAGCTTGGGGCCATCTTTAATGGCTCAGACTTTTGCTTCAGAATCTGTTTGCCACACAGAAATCCCAGAAGCAGCAGCTGAATGAGATGCTACTTTATTCTGAGCTGTCTCTGTTTGCTCGGCTGAATTCATTCCCACAATTATAGTGACAACCTATTATTATGTTGCAATAATAAGCCCTCATTGCCCAAGAGTCAGGAGGCAACTGCAAACATCCTGCTCCCTAAAGCTTGCATCTTAGCCCCGTTACTGTACTGTCAAGACTTCTTCAACCTCTGTCAAATACCCAGCAATTTCTACATTCCTACTGTTACTCCTCAGTAGCCAATACAGAGGACACCCCATTAGCTTTAGTTCCTCAGTTGCAAGTGACTGAGGGGAGCAGTCCCCTTATTACACTGCATTTGAGAGGTTTTGACACAGCATGGGGTGACTTCTCATTCAGCTTGTTAGCTGAATTGAGAGACCAAGCAATTGTGTGATTTCACCATAGCATCTGTGATTTGAAAAGTTCATCCCCTGGAGAATTTGAATGTTGCTTTTCCCTCTCAAACTTCCATCCAAGAGAAGGATCAACACACTGGAGAAATATCATCTGGCCACAGCCAGTGTTACAGCAATTATTTTCGAAAAAAAGTGCATGGTCACAGGCCTGAGAAGCTTCTCTTTTCCCGTGTGGACTGTTAGTATCAGTTCAAGGCAGCATAGGCTCCTCTGCGAAGCACTGTTATGAATGTTTCTAGCAGGATAGTAGTAGTTGCCCAGGGGAAAATGAGCATGTAAATGTTGCAGTTCCAGTGAGGCCGTCAGTCGAAATGTGTTTTTAGCTAGTGTCCTGCTGCCAGATTCCACAACCTGCCCAGCAAAGCAACTCTGTTCTTTAGCAACATGTTAAGATGCTCTTGGATGTGATATATTTGACTATGTGAGCAGCATGCAGGACTGGAGAAAATACCCTTGCAGCCCTGACTGGCCCCCTCCCTGTGATGTTGGAAAACAAGGATAGGTTTAGAGGCAGAATGGAAAGCTTATACAGCAAGATTTTCTGAGCTGCTTCAGTTTCTGAAAGATAGGAGAGGACTGATATTATTTAATTTCAAATGCTGAACTTAATGCAGGAACCTCAATTCCCAACAGAGTCGATGGCATCCCCAGGAGGTATTTCAGCAAACCTAATGAATCTGCTTTAGGAGGGACCAACAGCTTCATAGGGAGATGCTAAAAATGAGGTACTGCCGTTACCCACTCAGTGACTTTGGACAAGTGGCTTTGGTTGGGATTCACCTAAACTGACTTCACATGCCTCTTTGACAGTTCTGCAAGACAAAACTGGATGTGAAGGGTCTTTGTAGTCAGAGAAGAGAAATGGTGAATCTCCTGCAGTGTTCCTATGTTAGAACAAAAATGCCTGCTTTTCTCCGCTGGCTGTGGACTGACCTGGACAACTGGGTTAGCTTAAAATGCTGCAGTTGGTTTGTTATATGGATTTCATGCTCAGCTTTTATTGTGCTTCTCCCTGCTAACATCTTTGGAATTGTAATGCAGTCAAAGGCTCTCAAAGAGCGGGACAAATGATCTGTAATTGGATAGCTCCATCTCTGACAGCATTTTGAAGCCTTGCTCATATATTTTTCGTGCTTTGAGGGAGAAAAACAAGACAAAACATTATCTTAAATTGCACATCCCTTCATGGAAACCATGAGTGGAGGTAATTTCCCTTAACACCAGTGTGTGATGCAGTGACCTTTGTGAGTTGGACTGGCAGTTGCCATTGAAATGTGTGTGAGATGCAAGCACACAGAGCCCGTGTTGGATCTGGGCTCATCCTCACATGGTTGCAGTGACCCAGGGCTGCTTTCCAACACAGGTATCATCATCATCAACATCAGTTGCAGCAAGTAACTGTGTATTTATATTTGAAGTTTAGCCCACAAAAAAGGTAGATGGCGGAATTTTCAAAGCACTGATTTCCAGCATGAATCAGATGTGGAGGTGCCTGTTGTGCCAGAGCAGATTATGAGCAGATTGCAGTCTCTTTGTAGGAATTGCACTGCCTCTGGTAGGATGTTGCATTTTCTTCCATCTGACGGCATTAATGGAGTCCTGTATGTTTGTTTTCTTTGATAAAGTTACAATCGTATAAGCCCCAAGGGAAAGGATTTCTATTGAATATGGGGGTGGGGGGTTCCTCCCCAGAAACCAGTGCCGGATTAAGCTTCAGTCATGTGAATTTACTTTTGGATTATAATATTTTTCAGTTGTGTTCATTGCTGGAAGTGGGCTGTACAGGAAAATGCCACCACAAGGGAATGTCTTACTTGAAGTGTGCAAATGCATTGGAGTAAGTATATGCTGTTCCCTCTTCTTCATGCATGACTCTGAGGCTGCAGATCAGAAAAGTGCAAAGGGAATGGGGAGGTGGCATTTGGAGTCCTTCTGTATGCTGCTCCTGGATATCTTGCTGATGAGCTATGAGGAATAAGGAACACATTTAGGTCCCAGTTTATTCTTTCAGCATTTCAAGTGTTTTCCTGTGGCTTCATGGACTGTTTAACTGATGTCAGTAGAACCACTGGTGGGGGATGCTGAGAGTCTGGTGGAAGACTGAAAGGAAAATACAGAAACTCAGAGTATCAGAAATGTGACTTTTTTTCAGCTGAACAATTTTACTGAAGTTTATCAGTTCAGCAGGCAGTAATAGTACGTGTTCACATTATGCACATTGAGCATGCTCTTGTAAATGCAAGAGATGCTTGCTGAAGTTGCAGTATAGCCTTATCAATTATTTTTCATAGTGTGTGAGCTGAATACACTTTGTGGAAAAAATACTATATTGGTTTTGGGTGGAGACTGATGTTTCTTTTTCAGCAAGATGTTGCAAATGGCAGATGTTTTCTTTTTGCCTAGGTTAATACTAGTGACAGATTTACCTTGGGGAAACAGACCAGATCTTAAGGATAGGATTTCTAAGTAAGGCTGCCACTCTTTTTGCCAGAGTCTGTTCAGTGGCTGGAGCATACAGCATAAACAAACAAGTTAAAGATTTGGTGTCACTGATTTCTTCTCCAAAGAGAAGCCAACTTGAAAGCTGCTGTAGGACTGAATGAGACATGGGCTGCACTAGGAATATGCAAAGACAGACCTACAGAACAAGAAAGGAGTGAGAGTTCTGGTTTTGACATTCCTGTGGATAATGAGGCATTTCCTTCCCAGTACAGTGGTCAGACCAACTAGTGCCTTTCAGAAAAGAACAGAAGAAGAAATGACGTTTAAAACTTTATCATGTATCAGGTTTTAAGTCAAGCAAGAAACAGTCTTTGGGGGCTAATGCCAGATTTGTCCCTGAAGGACAAGCTCAGGAGGTAGTTCTTTCCCACATCATACCTTTAATCAACCACTGTCACAGAAACTTTCTTGCAGAGAATTGATCATAAAGCACCCAGTCCTGCACATACAGATTTTGGATGTGTCCAGCAAAACCCCCATAATTATCTGGAACTGTGTACCTTTGGGGATGGGGAGGGCAGCCCTGAGCTGGGAACGTAAAAGGGGCAGATATGCAAGGCTTCTGAAAGGGAAAGGAAATAGTTTAAACTAGGTGGCAGGCACGAGGGAGTTATTCACCTGTTTTTCTCCCTAGTTTGCTATTAAGAACAGGCTGAAAAACCGCTCCCATCAGATTCCAAAGAGAGATCATTGGCTCGACTGGGCATCAGAAAAGTACCCGGTAAGTGATGCTTTGCCTGGCAGGTTTGGAGGGGAAAAGGGGAAGGCAGGCAGGTAGGCAGACAGACTTCAGACTGGCCTGGCCACACCACTCCTCACTTATGTGTCTCTCACTCGTCCTGTCCCTTCCCATGTCTGTACTCTCCTGACCCTTAATGGACAGTTTAGGTGCTGCACTGAAATGCAAAAATGCAAGTATGTCCATGAATAAATACAATGAATAACTGCCACGTAGAAAGACATAGGAGCTCTCTTGCTTTGTGGCCTGAAGCTCATGTTGGCTTGTCACCCGCATCTTATCTTTCTGCCTGTTCCCTTTATAGAAACAACTGATTGGGGAGGTTAAAATGGTGACACGCGTTCTCTTCCTCTTCATACCACTGCCGATGTTCTGGGCCCTGTTTGATCAGCAGGTAAGGTACAGCATGTTGCAGCGTGTCTGCCGGCCTGGGTTTGCACCCCTGTCCTGCCAGGGTGACACCAAAGCATCCTGGGGACACAGGGCACTACTCTCCCACCAGGTGTCTGAGGGCTTGCTAAAGTAGTACCCATCATCAGTAGTGGCTGAGCCTCTGCAGTCTTGCACAGGAGAGCGAGAAGCCAGTGTGCCGTGTCTACTGACAGGCATTACAGGGAAGGGAAGGAATAGATAGGGGAAATGAGTCTTCCAGCACTATTGTCGTCTTCGTCTCCATATTCTCTGTTCCATAGGGCAGCTTGAAGGCTTTACAGCTGTCTGTTTTCTCCTTAGGGATCCAGGTGGACTTTGCAAGCCACAAAGATGAATGCTGATTTTGTAAGTAATTAAAGTCGCTGGGGATAGGACGAGTAGTAATATCACTGCTCTTGCTTTTTAATCAGAGTCTCGCAATACTAAGAGCTTCTGCTTAGTGAGTCTGGATGAGTTGCACTTTCGGTGATTAAAAGGGAGAGGCTCTATGTGGCCATGTGCAATCCATCACAGCTCGTCTTGGCAAGGAGCAAGGGCTGGGGAGCCACCAGCAGCCTGCAAAGTCAGGAATGCTGACATATCGGCAACGGGTTGCTCTGTGACCTTGAACAGGTAGGGTTTCCAGCCTGCTACCCCTGCTCAAGACAGGGAAGTCAGGGAAAGTTCACACAGCCCTTGCAAGGTATGACGAGAGCTGTTGCAGTTGTATACTTCTGCTCTGGCTTACTTGGTGATGCATTAATGAAGCCTCCAAGAATCAGCAGGAATCCTGTGCATAGGGTAGAGATGTAGTGAGGATTAATTAGCTCGTAGCCATAAAGTACTTCAGAGACGTGAATGGCAAACGGAGCAGGGTGTAGTGGCAGATAAATGTGGATCAGCTGTCTGCCTAAAGATGTCACCACACAGGGCCAGTTTCCAGACACTTATGTTTTAACAGGCCACCTAGATCTCACCTGTGGATGCTCATGTCAGAATTATCAGAATTTAAGATTGTAAATGCCCATTTTACAGTTTAAAATTGATGTAAGGCCCCAAATTTAAGCCCTTCTATGTCACTCCCATTAAAAATTGGGCTCTCAGCATGTGATACTCATTAGGCTTAATTAATTCAAATGAGGCATGAAAAAGACTACACAGTGGGTAATATTTTATCCACTCCAGAAAGAAGAAACAATGAAAGTTCCTGGAGTCTTTGTGGTGTGTATCTAGAAACTTTGTTTTCTGCTGTGCTTGCATGCACTTAGTGATCCATAGCAGGATATCTAAAAATCATCAGCAGTCACTTAGTAAACTCTCCCTGGTAGACGAGAAAACTGTTCGAGGTGTTTTTGTTGCACCAGTTTGGATGGATTTTTGGCTTGTTTCAGTCTCATTCCCTCTCAACAGCCATGGTGAGTTGCCCCAACTCAGGAAGGTGAGAATTAACTGCAACACTGGGGCAATTTCTTTGTTAGGCTAGCTGGAGTTCATGTTTGCAAAATTCCATGTCTTCGCCCTCTCCAGCCAAAGTGCTCAGCTAGGAAGGCTGGAGTTAACAGGTAATGATTCAGTGTGAGATGAAATTGCAGGCTTGTTTCCCAGCGGCACATTTGCATACTGTACACAAAGTAGCAGGGGAAGAAGGTGTTTGCCTGATACTTTTAATTGCAAGGCTCCTGTGCTGTCCCCAGTGCTTTCCACTCTCCCAGGCGGCAGCTGCCAGCAGAGACAGGTAGTCATTCTATATTCAGCTCAGGACAAGCCTGGCAGACAGGAGACAAATCCCCACAGTGCTTTTTTGGAAAGATATTATTTCCTTCCTAACATTTTCCTCTTTTCTCTTCATCTTAATTTCAAAAGAAAAGCATTGTGCGGAGTTCAGACAAATGCTCCCCTGCCTGGAGACAGCTCATCTGTCCATTCTGGGGATTGGGATCCCTCCGTCCATCCCTGTTGCCCTTGCCCAATTGCTGGAGCTAAGCACAGTGGTGCAAGGGTGAGGCAGCTCTTAAAGCCTTGCGTACTCTTGGCTCAAACTAAGAAGTCACAGCTGACCAAAGCCATTGGTGCCTTTGGCAAATGGAGGGAGAAAATAGGTGTTTGTACAGCCTACTGGCTAAGGGGTGGTCTTCTGTTATCCTTTTGGGGTCTTTGGGACAAACGCCAACAGAGCTCAGAGGTCTTGGAGCTTGAGAGCATTCACTTGCAGGAACTGGGATTCTCCATCAGAGAAGCAGAGGGAGGAAGCTCTAAATCCAGATCCCAACTTGGACACTAACATGCCCGTTTCTCACCACCCACCTAGGTCAGGGCTCAGCCATTCTGAAAGATGGGTCTTAGTACCTGTGAGAGGCTGTGTCCCCGCTGCCATGTGTCGAGGGCTGAATGTAGCTTCCTTCTACAAAATGATTCTCATCAAACTATCTGTCTTTAGATGACAAGTGTCAAGAGCACAGTGTTGACTGCTAAAGCCAACATAAAGCATTTGAGGAAACCACCTTTGCTGCTAAAGCCTATACTGTGGGCTGGTTGCTTATTTGCCATCAACCATACACGCTCTTATATTATGGTGTTTATGAATCACTTGGAATGTCTTTTTGTTTCAGGGAATATATGTCCTTCAGCCTGACCAAATGCAGGTAAAAATACTATAGGGTAGGAAATAACCCTTAGAAATGTATTTTCTTTTTCCTCTCTCATTCTTATTTTTCTCCTGGGACCAGTGGTTGCTCCTTTTGAAGGTAATAGCAGTGGTCCTGCTGACTAGTGTGGTGTGGACTCTTACTGCTCACTAGCTCTTTAGCAAGCTTAGCCTTGATGTTCAGAAGACTCCAAGGATGTCCTAATGGAGAGGCTGAATCCTGCAGAATAATGCAGAGGTGTGAGGGGACATGCCACTGTAATAGTTCTTGAACTAGTGCTGGCATGTGGAGGATACAAATTGCGTCTCTTTTTAACATGTCTCTGCACTGGGATCAGCGTTACAGCTGAAATATGTTTCCTTCCTCCCTTCCTGCAGAGCAAATGAAAATGTGAAAGCTCTAAGGCAGTGCTGTGTTGTCACAGTTGATTACAGTTCTTACACTGAACAGCTCAGAAGAAATTCAAAGCTGTTCTGTTCTCTAAAATCTTCCTTCAAAGCTGAAACTGAGCATCTCTCTCTGCTTGTTCTCCTGTTGTTCTCTGTTTCCTTGCTCTGCCACTGCTGGCTAGGAGACAAGCTCTGCCCTCCCAGGAGAAATGCAGTTCCTGGGGGGTTCCCATGCTGTGTGGAAGTATGAGAAATTGGCAATCTCACAAAATAGTGCCTGTTCCTCTGGGATTTTGCTGAAGTCCCAAGATGTTTCCATTATTGCTGATCTGTTGTAAGGTCCCACAACAGCCCCTAAGGTCATCTGCCTCTATTTCAGTGGGTTTTGTACTCTCCAAAAACATAATGCTTCAGTTCTCTCTTCAGGGAAATTGGGCTGGTGATGCTTGCTTAGCTCTTGGAGAGGAGGATATGAACAAAATGTATTCGTGCCTGTGAAACCTAAATAGCAGAAGTCGTCAAAGTGCAAAGTATGATTATATTTTAAAAGGAGGTTTTTAAGTGTTTGTTCATGTCCTTTCTTTAATGGAATTATTTCTGGAGGACAGTGCTTTATGAGTTTAATTACTGAAAGTTGCTTTCCAGTCACTAAACTTCGATTCTTTTGTATTGCAGTTCTTAAATCCACTTCTTATTCTTGTCTTCATCCCAATTTTTGACCTTGGGCTCTACCCTCTGATAAGCACGTGCAAATTTAATTTCACGTAAGTACTTGGGGACAATGCCGATACCTCAGTTCTTACTCTTTTGCAGCAAGTGTGCAGAAGAATAGTTTTTAAGGAGAAGAAACACAAATTTCTATTCGCCCTTCCCAGTACTTGCCTCTACTTCAGCCTCTCTGGCAGCATCACCATCTTCCCCAGAGGGGAAAATTCAATGATGTTAGATTCTACTCTATCAACAGATTTTCCCTGAAAGCTGATAAGCTCTTTGAATTTGATCAACGTGCTCTTCACCTTATCTCCTGTATCATTGCTAAATAGCTCCCTCCCTGAAGCTCCCTGTGGGGCCAAACGCACTGTCCAACACGGGCTGTGTGTGGCCTTGTAAAGGCCGATTCCACACTAGGATAGGAACCCGTGAGCGTGTAAGGGGATTTCCAGATTGGCCCAAGCATTTTGTCCCAAGTCTGCTCCAAGAAGTCTGGTGTAATAGGAGCAGACCTCTAGAGCAAAATGGTTGTTTGTGAGGCCCATTTTATGCATCTTAGGGGGCATTTTATTTCTGAGTATCTGCAGTCTGCCTCTGTGGGTTGATGCCCGTTAGCCGTGGGAATATGCTGTGGAGTGCCTGTTGGAGTGCCTCTGCCAGTGGAGTTCCGGCTGAAACAAACCAAGTTCTCATGCTCCAGCAGCCCTCCTCGACGAGAGCCCAAGTGTGGAAAGGGGGGATGAGTGGGAGATTGGCTTCAAAAGCCCAGCATGGCAGAAAACTTCCTGTCTGATGACCAGTTCGCAGAGTAGCTCACCCAGCAGCACAAACCCATGCAGTGATCAGGATGGAATGTCATGTTGTTTCTGCCCCCTGGATGCTGATACCAACAGGCTCCTATCCAGTTTAACCATAGATGTGGCTGTGGAGATATTGTAGCCTGCAGAGTTTTAGCCTACGTGGCTGCAAAAGTTCGTGCTAGGAAACCCCAGTGCACAATTCAAGGGCAAAACCAGTTGGTTATTACAAGATGCAAACAGTACGTATTTTCTTATCCCAGGGCATGTAACTGAGAGACAGAATTTGGGTTCATAAGCTGGATTTCCCACACCCTTATCAATCTGGAATATGAATCCAGGCTATTTCAAAGAGTGGAAACCACAGAATCTAGATCCATATTTGTTTCAAATCTCAACAAGTCAACGCTCAGTTTGGACCTGCCTTTCTGGACCTATTTTCTGCCCTTTTATATCAGATTGTCTCATAGAACTCCGGTAGAGTTGTACTAGTTCTGCACCAGTTTCAGAAGTAAGCTCCTTATTCTCTAGAAATGTAAATGTATTGGCAGGAGAAATAACCCAGAATGATGACACAGATGGTCAGAAATGCTGATGACAAACTATACATTTTTCTGCTCTTCATTCCTGCTGCTAAATAGCATGCTACTTATCTTTTGCCTTTCCCAAAAGAGACTTGAAGATGTGTCACTTCTAGTGCTCCTTCCAACATCACAGGTTAACATAATGCCGTGAGCTATTCCCACTGGAGGAGAAAGGAACAAGCTAATATGAAACTTGCAAGCACAGAGCTTTTTTCATGCCATATCAGTTTTAATTGGCCGCAATGCTGGCCTCGTACAGAAAAATAGAATAGTTTTAAGTTAAATGATTGGCAATTTAAACAGCACGTCATCCCCAGTGCCACATGTTGGACAGTTTATTACATGGTTTTGGCACATCTTAGGCTCTGAGGAATGGTATTTTATATTTTAAATTACTTTCTTTTCTTAATGGCACCTCTTTCATTTGCTCCGTAGACCTATTAGGAAAATGGCAACAGGTATGATCCTTGCAGGCATGGCGTTTGGACTTGCAGCTATTGTAGAAGTTAAAATAAATGTAAGTATAGCACAAGAGATTCCTCAAAAATACTTGGCTTTCTCTGGGGTGTTTTTATTGATACCTGTTGCATAATTCTTTTACCCATTGTGATCCTTGATTGTTATCTTTAATGTATTCTTTACAATTAAGCATACTGATCCAGTTGCTAATTTAGATTCTTACTTTCTCTGTCTCTGTCTGTCTGTCTCTCTTTCTGTGTCTCTATCTCTTTCTGGTCTTTGCAGTTTTGCTGTGCCAGTCATCTGTATTGGTCTATATTCTAGATTTCCATCGTCAGTGCTTGACAGACATGTAATTAATGCTAGTGATTAATTCCCAAAAGGTAGTCTGTTCTCTCTTCTATTTCTTGCTGTAGACTGCCTATATTTTACTGTTTTTATTTATTTATTTATTTAATTCCTTTCCTGCTTTGGGTGGGGATGTGTTTTTAACACGACAAATGCATTCTCCAGTGATGCAGGTGAATGCAGTCACAGACATCAGGGAGTGCCAGGCATCCACAGACAAGATGCTGGCAAATCTCTTGTAAATTTGATCTCAGCCCCTGCAGATTTGTACCATTTGTTTCTGGCCCGTGACCAGCTTTGCGCAAACTTTGGCTGACCTTTGGCTTAAGAAAGATACTGTAGGATTAATTTTTAAAGCTTCCATGTATACTTAAAGTGTTCTGTTACAGAGTAGCTGGCACAAAGCCCTGGATTAACATTTGCTGGTTCCTCAGGTGAATCCATTGCAAGTCTCCCATTGGAATGAGACCGTGGGCTCAGGTGCTTTCTGATCTCTCTTCATGAGCAAAGAAATACTCTCATTGGAAATCACGGCAGCTCTCTCTGAGCGCTGAAAGTCTGCTTTGGCTGTGGGCAACTCCTCTGGGCAGAGGCATGATGAGTTGGAGGTTCCCTCCTGCCTATGCATGGAAGTTTTACCCTGAAGGCCACTAAAAGCTCTAGCAAAGAGGAACATACGATGGCCCACCTTGGCTTGTTGTGGGTAGTGCAAGTGAAAAGCCACAGTAATGGGATTTGCTGGGTATTAATACTGGAAAATACAGGGAAAACAGTCTATCTTTTCTGACAGCATCTCTTCTCCAAGCTAGGTTCAAATTACCCAGCCTGCCATACCCAAATTACAGGATGAGATAGAAAAAAAATGAATAGCTCTGAAGTATTCTTGGTACCTACTTGAGAATAAAGTGAGAGCAGAAAAAAAAAGTAAAAAACAAAGCAACAACAAAAAACACCAAAAGCAAGCAAACAAACAAAAACACTAAACCCCAACAAAATTAAAAAATTAGTTTTAGATCTGCAGGTAGTACAAGGCTGACATTGATTGACGTACTTTTTCTAGGAAAAGATTCCTGACAGAAAGATACCTCTGTGCTGCAGGCATCATCTTCCCTTTCTTAGAAAACAGGGAGTAAGATCTGTGCTTGGTTACACGGTGCCAAGTGATGCAAAAGCGTTGATTACAGACATGGAGCTGGACTGGGATTTTCGAAACTGCTTACTTTCTGGCCTAATTCTTTTCCCAGTCACTGACTGCAGTGGGAGAATAATTATTCTGGTCCCTGCTTTTGAAAGCTAAGGACAATTCTTTCTGTTTTGGTATGGCAGTTGGTTAAATTGGGAACTGTATAATGAGCGCAGTGACATTGTTCTACCTGCCCAGCAGTTGTGCAGCCTGTACATTTAGTGGTGTAAAGAGCAGCATTTGGGAAGACAGGTAGGTTGGCTATAGAGCTACTACAAGGAATCCTCCCTAGATAAGATTCATGTTCAGTTTTCTCTCAGTGCAACTTCTGATGAGGAAGGGATGGAAAAGAGTCATTACAGAGATGAAGACTATTACGACTAAAAGTGAGCAGTTATTAAAGCACTAATAAAGCATACATATGGCACTTAAAGCCTTTTATTTTAATTAGGAAGCCGATATGCCTCAACTTGTCCCAAAAGAAAGTTTAATTCAGGTCCTGAATTTGGCAAAGAACCCTGTTCAAGTGACAATCCAAGACCAGGACCTATTTCAGCAGCCTGTGGAGGCTTTTCAGGTAAGCATATGTGTGGGGATGGAAGGCCTGACCTGCCTTTGAAAAAGGGTGAGCTTTTTTTCAGGCACTTTCCGATAAAGCCCACAGATGCTAGAGCTTGTTCTCCACCACCTTAGAAGTGCATGGGAATGGCTTTAGAGATGGAGCACACTACCTCTGACCAGACAGAAATAGAAGGTTTGAAGAAGTATTTCCTTGACAACGGAAGAAATGGCTAACTGCATTCATCTAGAATTAGGAATAAAGGATAAATGTCCCAATATGAGGCATTCAGCTCACTTCTCTCAGTGCTCAGACACTAACCAGACCTTGCTGTTGGGATCTGGATGGCGTATGAAGAGTATTTACCTGTAAAGGAGGAAAGAAACGGGAAGGTAGTTAACTGGGTGTGGGCACTGCAACTTGTTTCCCATTTCAGCTTCCAGATTCCTCCCAGGTCAGCCTAGTTTGGGACTCCGAATAGCAGTCCATTGGCCACCACTCTTTGGTGGCCAGTTAACCACTGTTTACAGGCTTCCTCAGAGAGAGGATAGGGTTACACTTGGTGGGAAGAGCAAGATCCTTTCTCATGTGAAGAAAGTGTGTAACCAAGTTTGTTTTTTCCACAGAACCCAGCTGAGTACTCAAATATAATATTGAATGGAGAGCAACAGAACCTTCACGTCATCCTGCAACATCAAGGATTGTCTCTTGCTTTTAACTACACCGTGAAGGAAAGATCAGTATACAGCTTAATTGTTTTTGAGGCAGAAGGAAGCCTATCAAGTCACTTAGTGAGTGTGGGAATGAAGTGTAAATACGGTATTAATTCAATGGCTGTGATGATACAATGGGTAATGGGGTAATAGGCTCATTAATTCATTTGCTCAGTTGCAGTGTGTCTGATTGCTCTCAGATGCTCTAACCTGACTTCTTAGCTAGCGGCACTGGATCTGTACACATTTCTGCTGGTTGATTAATAGAGGCGTTATGGCATCTGAGAGTTGCTAGGAACACTTTAATCCAGTGAATGCTGCAGTGGGAGAGCAGAGTCATGCCTGCTAGGCAGCAGAGCTTGCGAAACCTGAGGAAGCAGAACGCCAGAGATTTTCCCCCAAAAGATGGTTCTGTAAAGCAAAGATGTTAAAGAGGCTCTAGGGCTGGGCATGGAATAAAAGCATCAGAGGAATGATTCTGGGTTTAGTTATTACAAGCGTTTAGTGAAAATGCACAGAAGGCCCATTTGTTTTGCTGAACAGAATAAATGATTAAGCTCATTTCCGGCTCTGCTGCAGAGCCGCCTTTGTTTGGAATTCTGTGTATTGCTGTAATAACTACAGAGGTGTATACGGGATACATAGGGCCAGATTCTGATACCTTTTGAATGCAGATTTATTCCAAGAATCTCTCTTAAGATGAATGGTGTCATTCCACATTGTGGTAGGTGTGTATGTACATGTAAATGCCGTCAGAATTTGTCCTCATACTAAAATATCAGTTCTCTTATTCTCTTTGCATTTCCTCAGCCTCCTACCTTGCAGAGTTGCCACCACAAAAGCATTCAGTATTTTATAGTAGAAATCATGTAATTGGCTTTAAAAATGTGGAGTTTTAAGAATTTATTTTTTTCCTTAGGTTGTTTTTTTTTTCTTTTCTGTTTTATGGTTTGGAACCTGGGGCTCATTGTCACACAATGTTGTTAAGTTTCCCTGAGACCCTGATGATTGTGTGCTGTTTCCTTTAGAAACTGATACTCATACAGTGGTTTTCATACAGTCTCTATGAAGAGAAAGCCTGAGACAGGCTGAAGCAAAGCGACCTCTGAGCATCAGTACATCTCTGTACTGCCCCAGCTATCTAACCTGTGTTGAATTAATGCCTACCCCGACATGGGCAGGCTTCTATGCAGTGCTGTTACATGATGCTGTTGACCTGTCATTCTCAGCTGTAGATAAGGGAGGTGTGGAAGACCGTAGTAAATGATACTTTCCAGCACTGCAACACAAGGAAGGCAACGCCAGCATCACTGCTGCGTTGCAGGGCTTGTCCTGGAGTAGCCAGGGCCCACTACAGCTTCCCCCAAACCCATGCAGGGTCTGGCCCCCTCACTCAGGTGGGGATGCTTTCTCAGAAGGAGCCAATCTGAAATTGGTTTCTTCTCCTTTGTGGGTGGTTGAGTGGGCAGGAAATGAATTTGAGAGCTCTGTGGATCATTGATGAAAGCGAGTAATAATTTGTCTAGCCTGCCTGCAACAAACTAGAGTGTTAATCCCAACATGCCTCCCATTGAAAGAAAATATGTTGTTGTTTATTATTTATTGCTCTGATATTTATTATTCACTATGGCTATTTATTATTTAGGGCAGATATTACTTGTGGATCAGCATATCATACTGAAGTAGAATAGACATTTTATAGGGATACGGAAATTCTGGATCCTTGCTTAGAAGCACAGTGTTTAACATCAGGAAGAAAGTGTGGAGAAAGGACTAGAAGTTTTTAAAAAGAAATCCACTTTCTGAAGGTAGATTCAGCTGCTTTTGGTCTGCCTGGGTTCTGTCTGTGGGAAGCACTAATTGAAATTGCCCTGCTAACTTAAGTGGGTTTAGTACAACTGTGGATTTCTATCAGCCAAGAACCTGGCTTTGTATTCTTGTTGTGTGAAATACAGTCTTCAGGGCAGGGGCTGTCTCTTTACTGTCTTTTTTTTTTTTCCAGCATTGTACACCAAGTAGGCCCTCCTCAAATGGGTGTAGCTCATGTTAACTGTTCAGTTGATGCTCTATCTGTGATCTTAAGGAGAGAATCTGTCACTCCCCAGTGTGCCCAGCCAGGCTGCCCCTTCCAGGATGTGCCTGCAGAGACTGTGACCACAGAACAGCTCGGTGCATCTTGGTGTCTCTGCCTGCACCATGTGACATTTTTGTCTCTTGAGTAATGGGGGTCAGGGAAAATATGACTGATACATGATGATCAGAATAGTAACCTAATGTTCCCCATTGGCTTTAGGCTCTGTGAAGCCAATGAGTAAGCCAAGAATCAAGCTCTGGAAATGAGGCAATTTACTGGTGTTGTAGGAATATGGCACTCATGTTTAATTGTAATTAAGCATTGAAAGAGGTTTATGTGGATAATGCTCTCTTGCTATCTTCAGATCAAGACAAATACTTATTTTAGAGAGTGTTATGTGCCTCAGTTGAAGGGTAACTGACTGAAACTCTGTAGCCTGTGTTACACAGGAGATGAGAAAAAACGTATGATTTCATCTTAAGCCCTTGATGGAGCTGAAATTTTGCCATTGCCTTCATTGTACCTAGACTTCACTTCTGTGGCCTGATATAAAGCTTATGTGAGAGTCCAGTCAATTTCCGTAGAATATGCAACGTGTAATTCCACAGACACTAATATTTTCTGCTACACATTGTTTATAAGGCAGTAGTAATGCAAGTGTTTGATTTTTTTTTTTTTTTTCCCCCTCTTCTTTTTTTCTTCCCCTCTTTAGATTACAGACTTGAAAGCAAAGCCAGAGAATGGTTTGGCAGCTGTTAGGTATGAATGACTTTTTTTGAGGATTCAAGTGTGGTGGGGTGAGGGAAACTGCTTTGTCTAATACAAACTGTTTGTAACATAACCCAGATGTTCTTGCGTTAGAATCTAGTCCACACTCCTCCTGCTAGAAAAGATTCAGGTGTCAGCTGCAGAGGCTAACAGTGTGTGTCACCTCCCATGCTCGCCATACAGAGCTGAATATTATTGCCATTTACTGCCTGGGATAGTCTGGGCTGAGATGGCAGCATAAGAGATCTGCTCCCTTCGAAGGGTAATAAAGTCATCTCAACTGTGTCCCACCTCTTTGGGAAAGAAAGGGAAGAAGCAATCTAGAAAGGAGCTGTTGCCATTTGTCCTCTACAAACTGGCCAACCCATGACGTTCACTTATCTCATCCGACCTCATGTACAGATGCGTATTAAATCAGATACAACAAGAGCAGCATCTTCATAACCCTGTGTTTGTGAAGGCTTCTACTGATTGAACACCACCTTGGAGATTTAATTAATACCTGCAGTCAGGAACTTTGTTAATTTTCCAGTGAGCATTTTTAACAGAACCCCAAAACTTTCCATTCAAAAATTTGTGAGGAGGTTTAACTATTCCACTAAAATTACTTCTGTTAAGCACTTGCCTATCTTCAGGGATTTCCCATGCATTTTAACAACTGAAAAACAAAATATTTTAAAACATAGCCAGATCAAATTAAAAGCATTTGATTTCACTAACAGCCCCAAGCCTGTGCTTTCCCATGGAAGACTATTTTGATGAAAATACACTATTTTGCTAGAAAACTCTTTCCCACTAGTAGAAAATCCTTGGAAAGTATGCCCGCATGGTGCACACACTCATCAGGACACCCACCTTTCTAGTTTCCTGGGGGGCGGTGGGGCTCTGTCTTCTGGAACAGATGTGGAGGAATCTCTGAAGGTGTCTGAGAAGAGATTGCTGGTAAGTTCTACCTCACAAAAAGTGGGAGCTGCTTCACACAAGAGAGAAAATAAGAGGTAGAACTACACAGTAACAGGAAAACTGATCTTATACTGAAAAACTGGGCAATGAATCGGGCTAACATTTTGATAGCTAGCAGGAGAAACTGTCATAACCTTATGGAATTACAGAATGCTTTGGGAGAGAGAGTGCGCTTCTTCTAAAGTGTCTCACACTGTGTTTCTCCTTCTCTGACAATAATATGCTTTCTTTGCAGATTCATTAATGGTTTGAGCCAAGATGTCAACCTCACCATTGACAGCAGACAGTTCATTGCTGTTCCGAAAAACTATGGTGTTTCTGAGTACTTGCTTCTACAGAGGGACAAGTAAGTTTCCCTTGCTGTGTCGAAGGTTCTTGCTGAAGCCTTTCCTTGGGTACCATGGGGCTTTTTGCTGGCAAATAGCAAAAAATTCATTGCTATTGTCTTGGCGTTTGGTTGGGTGGTCTGATGTTTGTAAAAAAGCAAAATTATCAGCTCTGTGTAGAGCAGGTGCTCTGGACCATTTCTGTGTGTACAGAAGCACCACGCATCTACTCTGCAAAGAGTCCAAGTCAAAGGATAGCAGATCAGTATCTCTGTGCATAATATGTAGTTGAATAGATTCAAGCTCCAAACAGTGTCTGGGATAGCTCCCTTTCCATGGCTGTTATTGCTTTGGTAAGATAAAATCATCAGGGACAGAGCTTGGAAACAGTATTCCTATGACATGAGTATAATGCCATCCTAATTTAGGCAATGATTTGAGTTTTCTTAGAGTCAGGTCAAGAGAATCTTGGGAACCCAAAAAGCTTTTTGAAGAAGTCCAGATACAGGGCTTAACTTTCTCTGACCTGTTATTCACATTGCGTGTGGGTCTGGAGGGAAGAGAATGTCCGTTCCTGTGTGTCTGTCAGCAAAGTAAGGTGGGAGATGGAAAAGTCCCCTCTGCCACGTGGCACCTGCTCTATTTTGATGTTCTTTCAGGCCCAAGCTCTTGGGGTTAGGATGCTTTCAGAGAAAGGGCAATTCATGTTCCAGGCCACAAAGTGTTGGTAGGTGGGCTGGTAATGTCAAGTAACATCACATGGACTTGCAAACTGGGCTTCTTAGACTGGGGCTCCATATGGCCTTGGTTTGGCAGCACTGGAGTTGGCTCTTGTAGGGTATTTCTGGCCTTTGCAATGTTTCAAAAGCCTCATGGCTTTTCTCTGCATCAGTTCCATCCAAGATACTTACTGCTGCGATTTAGTAGGATGCAGCAACCACTGTGGCAATGCTGCTGAGCATCTGTGCCATTTTATATATTCAAAATCAGAAGAACAAGTACAAAGGCTAATCTGTTGTATTGAAAGGAATCAATGTTGCTTGTGGGTGTGTATGTCTGATTTTCTGAAGGCTACCTGAGCCTGGCTAACTTGTGTGGCCCGCAGCTCCTAAAGGAGTGAAGAAAAGTTTGAAAGGAGAATAAACCTGGGGAAAAAAGAGAAATCATTGCTAGGAAGAAGCAGCATTTAAAAATATTAGCAATAACCCTGGTCATTAGGTGAACTTTAGTCAGTGCCTAACTGTTTCTGGAAGGAATATATGGGAAGAACTCTAGAGATCCTCTGACATAAGCGTGACTACAGCTTTACATCATACATCCTCCTAGTCCATTGTACGGGCATTTTTGTTAGCTGTGCTCTTTGTCTGTGAGACTAACCAGAAAATACTGTACTTCATCCTTGTATCTAGATATGATAATGGAAAATGCATAACTGAAATGGGGGAATTCACCCTGGACCTCGGGCTGCTTGACTTTGGCGCATCATACACCATTGTGGTAACTAATGTAAGTGACCTTGTGATGGTAACAAGCACGTTCTGCTCTAGTCTCTGGCAGTGCTTTGGTTCTTATGTTGATGACTCTTACTTGCTTTCTCCACTCAGCAAGAACTGGGCAGTAGCTGTTTGAAGGCAGTCCATTATGCAAGGGCCAGTAAAAGATTTTGGCACTTACATAAGCAAAGTGAATGGGTACTCATTCCACCTTACACTGTGATCTAGTCAGATCTCACAAGTTAACAAGAGGTAAGGTCTTTTCCTTGATGGAAATCCTCCATGAAATATCATGTAACCTGCAGTTTGTGCTGGTCTCATACTATCCTTGTTCAGTTAACATTGATCCAGCACATTGCAAAGAGCCACCACAGACACTCTGCAAAGAGCTAACGCTGCTCGTGGTCTCTAAAATATTGTACCTGGTGATACCTCACACCTGAGAAACTCTGCAGAAACAGTCTGCTATATCCTCACATTTCACTTGACCTGAAGGCTGATCTTCCAAGACTTGTGGATTATGCATGGGAAGAAGAGAGGCAAAGTGGTGATGGAGGTTGGTGAGATTGTGCATCTGCTTTTCCTCCTCTCATTCTGTACAGCTCATTTGGAGCTTAGTGTAAAGTCAAGGCATGGTTTTCTGAACATCCCAGGGGTGTGAACATCGCAGAGAGGGTGGAATTTTTGCCTGCCTGCCAGCTTCTTAGACGCATTGCTCCAACTCTGGTCCAGCTGGCAGGAGCCACGGAGATGAACATGATCAGCTTAGTACCCATTTTAACCTTTCCACTGCACAGGCACACAGACAAACCAGGTCTGACAGGACACACTGCTAAGCTGTCCTCTGGGACTTTGACTACTGTGTTGTGATGAGCAGAGCAAAGTGCTGTCAGCTACTCCCTGGCACTAACATCTCCCTGTTGGGCAATTAATGGGATCTGTTCATGTCTGTGGAGTCCAAATATGTAGGGGGAAAAACATAGCTGCGAAACACCTGGCTTCCCCCCGCCTCCATTAGCTGCAACAGGATGCACAGCCCTGGAGGGAACAGGCAGATGCTGCCATCTGTGAGTGCAGAGATTTATGTACATAAAATACACACACACTTGAAGTGATATTGGCCAGACCCTACCTCCGTTGCTGCAAGCCTCTTTTCCTGTACGAGAAGCTGAGTATAGTAGCATGAGGAATATTAGACTAAGAACGTTGCCTTAGAGTTTCTAGTAACACAGCTGAGTCAGGGCCAGCTGAGGTAGATGCACCCTACATCACTGTGGGCAAAGATCCCACTTTTTGGTCCTATCTACAAAAATCCCCACCGTAGACATTGCTGCTCGGGGGTGGCTCTGTGCCTCAGCCCCTCTGGGCCTCTGTTTTTCCATCTCTTGCCCTGTAGTTTCATCCTTCTGTAGAGAGCTAGTCTGCTCCAGGCCAAGATAGTTTTTAATTGTTGTGGTGATTTGTACTGTGCCCTGCTCCTCTGCTGGGAGTGCTACATAGAACCGAGAATACAATATATTGGTCCGCTAATGTGGCTGAACTGTAATACTTAAATCATGGGGATGCTGCCTTCTACCCAGCCTTCGTCAGTGTGCAGTTATAGTATGGTGCTTGTGACATTTCTTTATGGGCTAAAGAGCAACACACAGCTCTCCTCTCACCCCTTTTAGCCTTCTGAAATACACTCCCTTGATTTGCCTCCCTGCAAGGTGGTTAAGTACATCTCGTAAGCACCCCTTGTATTTTCCGATACTACTCCTTAAACACAAGGTTTTCTGCCTGAAGTTATTTCAGCCTCGTGTTTGCCTCGCTGCTTGTCAAATCTCTCTGTGCCTCTCGGACTCCCCGTGCGTCAGAGGCAGTATTAATTACACCTAGTAAAGCAAACAAAAGGAATTAGGAATACAGCTATGGTAACTGAATACACCTGATACGTGTCAGTCTTTGCTACTCTTGGAATTCCTGAGCTGGATTTGTTTGGATGTCACCATTATAGCAGGGGAGTTGTACGGCACCGATGAAATGGAAACAGTGACCATGCGGATGGAATGAGCATTTATTGTCTTGTCCGTTCTGGCTCTGGGGTCAGCAGCAAGTGACGAGCTCTGCACAAGTACCACACAAGCTTTTCCCAACCCCACTGCAGGAGGCAGCTTGCCAGTTTGCAGTAACTCGTGCAGCTCTTGCGGCACATGACCTAGCTGGGACGTTTCCATGCTGTCTGCCCTGTGCAGTGTAGGAGTCAGCCTGCTCCCAACAAGGTTGGACATAGCAGGGATCAGACCCGTAGTTTTGCTTCCAGGTCAGAGCTTTGCTTTAAACTTCATTTTAATAAATTCTCTGTTGTAGTCCAGACTAGGAAGGATCTGATCATTCAGCAGCTGCCTTTATTTTCCTGCTAGGTTTTTGGAGGTGCTGTTAAGACATGGAAGTCAGAAGACATCAAAGCCAACAGTGTCCATATGGCTTGGCAGTTACCACAATACTTACTAATATCTGCTGGAGAAGTGATGTTCTCCATTACGGGTCTGGCCTTCTCCTATTCTCAGGTACTCCACTTCAAGATAAGGGGCTTACAATTAGACTTCAGCGATTTATTCCTGCATCTGCCATTGACTTGCAATACATTCTTTGGCATGACTTTGGTTTACTAACAATGTTATCTGTTCTTCAGCTAAAAGTGGGATTATAACGCAGCTTGCTGGGTGCCCTCAAGCTAAATTCATTCATACTCTGAAGATAGCTGTTCTCAATTATACTCAGGAAACCCCTTTTCTGGTAAAGCTGAGAAAACAGAACAGAAATGGATAGAAGTTAACTTTAATGGGAAAGCTCTGAATGCTGTAATACCAGGTTTTTCTCCCAGTGAGAAAGTTTTTCTCCCAAATATTTTGTGGTACGTATTTTCCAGTGATAAAAAGGCAAAGGTATCTCAAGGACTACACGGTGGCACAGGGGCTTGGAACTTGCTTTAAAGTGAGAGATTGAAGGGGTCTAAATTGTAACGAGAATGCAATGGGTAATTTGTGGTATACTAGGTTGTCTGGGGAGAAGGTTTACGAGCGGAGAGAACTGAGACGTTGCAAGATGAAAAAGCTGAAGCTACTCAGACTTGTCCTTGGAGTAAATTGCTGATGTTTATTAATACGGGTGATTAGTCCAGTGGGACAATCTGTTGTGGGATATGGAAGATCTGACATTGGCACGAAGCTTGACATCAAGATCCAGTCTCTTTTCCAAAGATGTGCAGCCACAGGGCACCAGGCCCAAGCTTCAGAACTCGTGGGGGTCCCTGGGCTTCCTGATTTTACAGTTTCAGATGATGCAGGTCAGAGGTGATTATGATCCAGCTCTGCAACAACAGCATTTTTTCATTCTTCATGCATCCTCCTGCATGACACATTTTGAAACCTCCTTGTTTATAGCTGTGGGGCTAATCATAGACGATGCACTGTGCAGAGGAAATTCCACCATCTCCTCCTAGGCTGGGTTTGGGGATGCTATACCTGGGAGTATGTCACAGGAGGGAGTGGTGGGTGAGCCAGGCGTAAGGGCAGAGCATGATAGCCACTGATCAGACCCTTCTCTTTTCAGTCTCCAGCCAGCATGAAGTCAGTGCTGCAGGCAGGTTGGCTGCTCACGGTGGCCGTCGGGAATACTCTTGTGCTCGTTGTTGCCCAGGCTGCACCAATGGCACAGGTATGGTTTGTCTCTTTCAACAGAGCTAATGCTTTAAAACAGGCCCTGGATGGTGCTTCTGGATGTCCGTGCCCTGGAGGCACAGCTCCTCTGCCCAGCCCCAGGCTCCTGCACGGAGTGATGGCAGCCTGCCCCAGCTGCCTCCCAGCCAGGGCTCTGCTTAGTCCTCAGCAACGCTGCCCTCTGGGGAGCAGTGGTCCTCCCCAGGCCTCCCAGTGGCAGTAAGTGATACGGTGACCGGCACTGCGATAATGGTGCTGGAGCTCAGCTCTAGGCAGGCAGGCCTGGAGCCTGGACACGATGCCAGCCATGTGTTGCTGTTGCTTACCACAAGCAGCTTGCCTGCATCCAGCTAGCCCGGTGGGCAGTCAGCCTCCTCAGGTGTCTAGCTGGGGACTCATTCAGGGCCAGCTGCCTGTGGCACCCCTGAGATACTGGGCTCTGCACGGGGAGGTTGTTTCACTCTGGCTATCAGACTTCTGGGGTGATGGCATGAAGGTATGAACTGGAGCTTGTTTCTGGCTAACAGGAAATTGCCTCTCCCAAAGGCATCTGGTGGGCAAAAATCCCAGGCAGGTATGTTCCAGTCAGGGCAGATTTTTAAGAAAAGGTTAAACAAAACTAGCCCAATGTAACCAGTTTGTTTCAAGGTATATCCCATATATTCATAATTACGTTATATGTAAACTGTTTACCAGAAAGTAGAATGAGAAAAGTTCTACCTTGTGAGCAATCCTGGATGCTGGAAAGTAACTTTAACCCAGTGCTTTGAAAAGCACTTGGAAGTGCAAAGAAATCCTCTGGAATGGGAGTCCAGGGTCCCCTGACCTGCTGTTGTGTTTGTTTGGTTTTTTTTTCTTTCCTAGTGGGCTGAATTTGTCTTATTCACTGTTCTACTCTTTGCTGTGTGCGTTATTTTCTCCATCATGGGATATTTCTATGTCAGTGTGGATCCAGAGGACCTAGAAGAAAAGGAAGAGAAGAGAGATACCCCAAGCAGAGGAAACATGATTAGCCTCGTCACTCAGAAAACAAAGCTCTAACACATCATGGGTTGGGATCTTCTCTTTTTGTTTGTTTTGTTTTGGTTTTGTTTTGTTGTTGCTGTTGTTTTTAACTCAGTAGATGGTAGGGTGAAAGAAGGATGGGGACAATGTTATTTTATTTTATAGCATTGCAGTCTTTATTACTCAAAATGTAGCCACCATCTAAACAGGACAAAATAGCCCTCTATAAAAACAATAGGAGTCCTGAAATCAGAGCAAAATTCCCTGGGAAAGCTTCTCTGGTATTAAATGCTCTTCTAAGTAAATACAGTGTAGTTTAGAACCTGCCCATCTTTCTAAGCAAGGAATGCTTTCCTGTGATTTTGTTTTAAACATATATTTAGGGCAGCAGAGAGGAAGGGTGGAGGGCATGCCAGATGACAGCAAAAGTTGGAGATGTTGGGAGAAAAGGATGAAAACCCAGTATAGGAATCAGGAAAGAACAGATGTTATAGATGGAAGATTTTTTTTTAATGCAATCATCAAGGACTAGAAGAGTTATAATCCCAAAAGATTTCACCATGTAACTCTCCTTATGAGTATTTCATCCCATTATTGCAAATTATGAATGGTCCTGATTTATGACTTTCAGCTCCAAGCCCAGAAGTAATAACAGGGAATTAAATGCTGCAGGCTAAAATATTCCCAAAGCACTACTGAACAAGATATGCATGCTACCATCTCTCTGATACACACTTTTTCTTAGAAGTTTGTAGCGACTGATAATATTCTTTGATTAGGCATGATTAGAGAGCTGGTTTACACTTATTTACTTCAGGAATCCAGGCAGGTATTTGCCATCTTCCTATATATTAAGCTTATATTGGACATTTCCTTTAACAGTACCTGCCACTGCAAGTTAGGGTATGACTGTTTTCTCATCTCATGCTTCAGTTATTCCCTACTGGGAAACACACTGCAGCAGTTTCTATAAAATTCCAGGCATCCTGCAGTGACTTAAACAAGGATGCACTTTATCATCTTTTTCAGTCTACAAAAGGAGACCATGGCATATAAGATTTTTTTTTCTTTTTCCTACCTGATTTTGTGTCTCCCTACCAACTTTGGATGTAGGTATTTTAGCAGAATTGTGATATAATTCTGATTTTCCTTCCTTGCATGAAATTGTGATTTTTTTTTTTTTAATTCTGCATTAGAAATATTTCAACCATTGCTGATCTAGTAAAACTCCTACGACAGTTCCTGCCTTCCTCTGCCACTGCAAGACTGCAGTAGTGACAGGTATGGCCTAATTTACAAAAGGGCTGTTGATAGGATCTTCAGGTTCACAGCGAATAGATTTTTGATGATGCTTTCCTCTTCCAAGTTGGCTTTAGTCATATCATGAAATACATGTTTAATTTCACTCCTGTTCAGGACGGTGCTAGGGGATATGCTTAGCTTGACGTCTCTGGTACTTTAATGTGCAGCTGTGTGTGTGTTCTTGAATAAGACTGAGAAAACCCCACTTTTTGGTTTGCAACTGGAAAACTCAGATTGTTTCCTTTGCTTCCTGTCCTAAGCAGTCATGAACTTGTTCCATTAGTTCCGCATAAGCTCCTGCCTGCTGTGAAATAGCATCTGGGTCTTGTGCCGGGGGGGACTGTGGTCTCAGATAAATGACCACAGGCTGTGGGTGTGTGCACAGAAACGCTTAATGTGGTTCAGTTGACGCAGAGCCATTTATTAAGCTGTGGTAGTTGGAACCAGGCAGCTGAACCCTGCTACTCAGCAGGGAATGAAGGGCATTGAAAGCCATCTATTAGGTCATCCAACCTGCTCCTCAGAAGCCAAGTGAGGATATTCCCTCTGCTCCTTTCTGGTATATTGTTCTTTTGCCATGAATCTTTGTGTGTGTTCTTTCTCCTCCAGGCATTGTTGTTTTCCTAATCCTGTTTTATGATACACTGTGAATCAGCTCAGAGGCTGCTGAATCGCTCTGCTATGATGCTGTTTGACTGACCTCCAATTTGAAGCGCTAATAGAAAGCATTTATTCCCCTCTTCCCTCCTGCAAACAAAACAGAAAACCCCAAACTGAAGGAATGGACAGGCTCCAATAGCAGTGAACAGACACAATTTAGAATTATTGGAGCATTTAATTTTTTGTAAGCCTTGAATTTGGAAGTGTGCTGGGGTTCAAGGGCATATGTGGTGAAGAGACAACTGATAATTATTGAAGCGCTTTCCTTGGGAAGCACTTGGTACATCACAGCTCCAAGTGGCATGAGGGGAAGCAAGGTGTTCAAAGGATGTGATCTTTAAGACTACATGTGCTCAAAAACCTCTTGATTTTTGTTTTATTTCCTTACTGGCGGCATTACCAGAAGCTGTCACACACTCTGAGCTTAATTTAAAGGAATCATTCCAAACTCGTAAAAGATACATTTAGGATGTCATCTGTATCTGCTTTTTAGACTCCTGATGCCAAACTGTCCCTTTCCAAACATCTCTACGTTCCAAACCATCGCCATAATGCTGGGGGGGGGAAAATAGCAGTTCACAGTTGGGAAGGTTACGAACAGGAAGGCAATGCTATAAATAACGTGCTAACATGAGGCTGGGGGCTGCTGCTGCAGCCCCTCGGGGGAGTTGCTTGCCCGAGGGAGCGGAAGGCTCTGCTCACATTTCTCTTCCAGCTCCATGCAGTTACTTCTTCCCCACCTGCTCATCATCACCTGCTGGAAGTCACTTCTCCCTCCGATCCAGCTGCTTGGTTGCTGCTATGGCCATTCCTCACTGCTTCAGCTGCGCTCATAAAGTTTTGCTAACTGGACCCATTTATTTGAAACGCACCAGCAGTTTGGAGGGATTTCCCCCAGGCGTGCTGACAGCCGGCAAGGACCGGGCTGGGGGCTGTAATGAAGAGCTGCTGTAGCTGGGGAAGGTTGCAAAATGACACATTCAGCATAGCACTTGTATTTTAGATCCACAGCTCCATCCTAGGAGCCCTTTCATCACCTTCAAATGGATTCAGGACAGGATCAAAGATTGAGGACCTAATTCTGTGGAGTATTGAGGTCTCCAGGTTTTTCTTCCATGCAGACAGCCCAGACACAGGGCCACGCTCAGCTTTCAGCACCCAGTTTTAGAAAAATATTCCTTATTCCTACTGCTCCTTTGATTTTTGGATCAGAGTGGGAAGCCCAAATTGTGATAGTATATGTAAAACTATGTGAAACCCTATGGGGAAATAGCCTGCTGTCTGTCCAGCTTTGGCTGTCACTGAGGGGACTTGAGCTGATGGTGGAGCTTTCCCTGGAGCAGATTAGGGAAAGCTCACGCTAGCTGTGTTGGAGGCTGACCTACAGAAATGATCATCTCCAGCCAAGGGACAGTAATGAGCTGATGAAGATCTGTAGGCACAGTGCTGCACAAGCCTTCACGGAGATTGCAGGGGTTTGCTCCACTGTGGAACTAAGTGTATTTGTTTTTCTGAAGGATGCATTCTGATCAAATTTTTTAGTGCAGCAAACTTCCCTTCAATTGCACTGGCTGTTGTCCAACACGTTTTTCCCCTTAGCAGGTTGTAAGTGTGGCCAGTTAGTTATTTCCTTCCAGCTTTGCATGAGATAAGCATAAAAATGAGATTTCCAACTCAGCAAAACAACTTCTTGGCTATGAGTTCCCTAAATTTACCTCTTCTTTCTGAGGCCCTGGGACGTTGTTAGGTAGCAAGCTGCTCTGTGCAGCTCACGGGGCCTGCATCTCTCTTCTTCCCTCTCCCTTTCNTTTTTTTTTTAAGGGAAAAAGAAGTGTCACCAACACCAAGGAGCACAAGAAGCTTTTCTTTCGTTGGACTGAGTCCACTCACTTTTTCAGGATCTAGCTCTGGCTCTTTTGCCAGGGTGACACAAACGTTGGTTCGTTTCTGCCTCACCTGCCCTGACGTGAGCTGGCGTCAGCACCAAACCCTCTGAGCACCTCACGAGGTGGCTGCCAGCACCCAGAGCACCTGGGTGCTTCACACTGTAAATCCCCTGATGGAGTAAAGGGGGGGTAGCCCCATCCTCTTTGCTGTCAGTGTCCCCTCTGGAGCCTCGAGCAGAGCTGGGCGAGGTAGCTCGGGGCAGGGCTCGGCCTGAGGGAAGACGTGGGTTTCCTGAGCAGTGACCTAGGGGTGAGCTTCACTGTGAAAGTGAAATGTGAGCGCGTGAAAGAAGAGGGCAGTGGCAGGAGGAGGAAGAGGAGGCTGTGCTCCTGGCAATGCGCCCGCCATCCGTGGTAGCCACCAGCTTAGCTTCCCCTTGGGACACAAAAACCAGCTGAAGTTGTATGACAGACGGGGGTAGCACAGGACGAGAGCTACAGACAGGGAGGGTTAAACAGTTTTAGCCAGGGCCACATGCAGAGGAATAATCTCCTCTCCTCTCTGTGTAAATTTCTTTTCCTAGCCACAAGAAACGTTTTCTAGCAACAGCAGCTTAAACCTGGGAGTTCGGCTTCGTGGCAAATACCCCAGCTGCTGAATTTTGGATGATACCAGATAGACCCTGCATTTTGTTAGCACATTTGTTATTGTGATACAATTTAAACAGCGTTTAAGAAATGTTTCTGGTTCCAGCTGGCTTTACCATAGTCCTTCATATCAACACGTGTGATAAACCTGTCATGCATGAGGAGATGTTGCAAGGCCTTTGGATTTCCTGAGCAATTTAGGAAAAAAAAGCAAGATCCTTAGTGAGGCTGCTAAGTACGAGCTGTGGCACTGCTTCCCTGTGGGAGATGCCTGCAGGCTCTGTAAGGCAGGGGCCCTCTTTCATCTCTTGCAAAGTGCTTTGCAGAAAGACAAAAACGGGGGGACACAAACATTTTGCCTTGAGAGGAGCTCATTCTGCATTACAGAAATTGAAGGAAAATAATTGTTTCACTTAAAGCTCCTCCTTCCTTGCCATCTCAGGTGGTCAACAAAGAAGCAAGCAAGTTGTCTCTTAGTGTGCTTTGGATCAAGCAGTTGCTGCGTCTCCTCAAGGTCTTTCCGTGCTGTGTTTTACCAAGCCAACGTTAGCCTGCCTCTAGTAGCTGTAGACCAGAAGAGGGCCCGGGCACAGAGCAGCCACACCACAGGCTCCCAGTCCCAGTTGATCAACTCTGACCTCTTCACTTTTAATGAGCAGTTTTAGCAGTTATCCTGCAGGGCTCAACCAGAACTGATCTAAATCTAGGGTAAAACTTAGGACCTGAGAGACTTTCAATCAACAAGATAAACAGCAAAACTCTCAAAAACACTGGTTTAATGCTTAATTAAAATTGTAATATACTTACAGAAAGTAAAAACCTAAACCAGAATGTAGCAATTCGGTCTGAGCAACACAGAGCTGCAGTTGGAACCCAGCAGCGTGGCAAGCGGCAGCCAAGCTGAAGACACAGAAATCAAGCAAACATCGCTTTTTAGATTACTTTTTCTCATTGCATATGCGGTTCCATCAGTTTGGCCTGTCCTGTTCAACGCACCTGCGTGTGTAAGGAGAAGGAGCCCAACGGACTTGCAGAAGATGCGTACCCTTCCCAAGCTGCGGTTGGTTTCCCTCTCGTTGCGGACTCCCAGGTCAGCTCCAGCCCCCTCGGTCCCACATGCTGACCCTCCTGCCTCACACGCCACTCACGTTTCTCCCCGATGCCTTGGCCAGCCCTCAGCACCTCGCCTATTCCCCCTCTCTGCCACCAGTGACAGTGTGTCTTCGCAAGGGTTGTCCTGTGTCACGTTGCCCACGTCGCTGAAGCCGGAAAAGCTTCTCACCCATGGGACCACCAAGCTACCATAATGCAGGCTCCGAGTTCCCTCTTCTGTTTGAGCTGAAACCTATTAATAGCCATCATTGAGTGCTTCAGAACCAGCTGGTTTTGTGTAGTAACATTTTCTTTTTTTTTTTCAATTTCTTGCTGTGTTCACGTCCGTTGCTCACAGCTAGGGTGTGAAACACTGCTCCAGTCTTCTCCTGTCACCCCTCACTTTTCGGGAGGAGGTCGGACTTTTAGCTTTTCTGTGCAAACTTTATCTTTGGTCAGTTTAGTCCTGGTGCCATTCATTTTCCAGCATCCCTTGAAGCCAGGAATTCTGGCCACTTCCCTTGGGGCTTTGCTGCTGTCTGCTCAGCATCTTCTGCTGGTGTCACTAACACAGCCCCCAGGGCCCACGGGCTTACTGGGCTGAGAGGAGCAGAGAACTCATCCCAGGGGCTTTAAAAGATGCACCTAGGCCAAATCTGCTCAATTCTGAGAGTCTGAAGTGCACAGGAGGCCCTTCTCAGCCCGCTGGAGGGAGAGCAGGTACTTACCACGTAAAGGTATGCTCTCTCACCCAGCGCATCCTGCGCTGGCTGGGAGGGGACGCTGCCCTCTCAGAGCAGCTCTGATGGTCAGGCTGCTATTCCCAGAGCTCTTTCCTTCCTCTGGCTCTGAGTTTCCTTGCTCTGCTTGGACTCATCCTCTGCGGCCCCTCCTTGGTGGGTCTCGTAGTAGCGATTATTCACTCCAAGGGAGCCTTTGCCTCCAGAAATTTTTTTGACCAGTCTTGTGATGTTATTCATGGTGACACCCATCACGGGGTTTATCTTGCCTCTTCAATCTCCATTGTCCCGGGTTCCTGCTGTGATTTATCTTCCCTTCTCTGTTGCCAACTTTGTCTTCCTCATCATGGCTTGCCATTAGCAATGCAATGGAGGCCAGGCCCTTCACACCACAGATCTGCAGGCAAAGCAAACTCAGCAAATCATTAGGGCAGACTTTGACGGCTCCTGTCTTCATCAAAGACTGAGATTAAATGAGGTCCCTTTGATAAACTGTGCTGATGGGCCAATTTGGTTTGCACATGCAATATTATGGGCCTCGTGGGGCTTATGATGAAAAGACATAAGAGAACGCAATTATTTAGAGAGCTACCAGGAGATTTCTGTAACTCGCTAGTCACTTCTGTGTCAGAACAAAAGAAAAGCCTAACTCTGCAGGGTGGCAGGCAGCCCGGGAGGTGTCGGAGAGCCTCTAGGTGCTGGGGGAGGCGAGGGTCACCTTTGCCTCCTGCAGGTTTTGATAACGCTGCGGGCAGGATGCCGCTCCGACTGCTTCGGTCCCCAAGGCACATGCTCCAGGAGTGAAACCTTGTTTCCCTTTCACACAGGTGGCTGCTTTATCTCTTTCTACAGTCTCCTGGTTTTTTTCCCCTGTAAACTATGGCTGTCTTTGCAGCAAGATAGATTTCGTCTGGGTTTCTTTGCCGGACTCTAATCAAATCGTGACCTGCACAGGGAGCTCAGCGCAATCTAGCTGATTTCCTGCCTGGGGCTGGATCCTGACCCACTGGGAAAAGCCCTGTTAGCTTAGGCTCTGAATCAAGCCCTGAAGATGAGAAATGTCTGGCTGGACACAAGTACGATTTTCCCTGTTTGTTTTCTTTCAGGTTACTGAGTCAGAGCTGGATGGCATATGTAATTGTGGTAGAGCTATCCTTTTCCTTTTTTTTCTTTTTCTCTCTTTTTCTCTCTCTTTTTCTCTCTTTTTCTTTTTCTTTCCCTTTTTCTTTTTCTTTCCCTTTTTCTTTTTCTTTTCCTTTTTCTTTTTCCTTTTCTTTTTCTTTTCAAGGAACATTCATGCTGCATTTTGATTACAACGTTTAGAATACACCCAAATAGCTTGAGCTCAAATTGATCTTGTTTTTCAGCCAGAAAGCTTGTTTTTCATTTATTATAATAATAAATATGCTATTGATAACAGTTTAGATGCAGTTCAGTTGTGCATCATCTCTGGAGGGACAACATTTTCTTATTATCCATTATTGATATGATGCTTTGCAAATATTTAACAAATTAATAGGTTTTCCTTGTGCCGCTCTTGGTTTGCAATCTCAGTCTTTTTGACAGCTGAAGTCAGTATTAATGATGATCTTGTTTAGATCTTGTTTAAGACAATTGTTCGCTAGCAGGTTTGTTCTCTGAACCTACAAGTGCAGTAAGAGAGCTAGCGCTGGCACTTACAATTAAATCCCATCCCTGCAGCAAATGTTTTAGCTTTATTCTATCCAATTCTGCTAAGTAGAAATCGGATTTGCCTGGTAAAGTGCTTAGACCTGTTATTCATTTCTTCATTTATGTAGTCATTTTAAATATAGAAGCTTAACATGAAGTGCTGGCAAAAGGAGCTGTTTTCCTCTCCCAACCCTGAGCTTGCTGGGTCTGTTCGGCTTGTGAGCGCTTTACGAGGCAGGTCGTGTCTGAGCACAAGCACGGGAGCAAGGAGACCACCTTGAGCCTCTGTAGAAAGGAGAGATCCAGAAGGAAGTGCTTGGGTTTGGTCCTCACTGAAGGTCCTCGTGTCTGCCTGGGGAAGGTTGTTCTGGTGCAGCTGGCTGCAGGGGATGCAAGGAGGACGCTACACCCTGTGGGAGAGCCTGGTGCATCCCCCTGGGTTTACACAAGGGTTGGTTAACCAGGGCGGAGCTGCCACGGAGACAGGGGCATCTTCCACGGGAAAACAGCAGCAGAGACTCAAGGAAAGCATGAAACAAGCCCTTTGGAGCACGTGCTGGGCACTGGGCCACGTGCTGGGCATCGGGCCATTTCTGCCCTGCGGTTTCTGACCGTGGGCTTTGTGTACACAGTACAGGAATTCAGGGCTGCGTGAGCCAGACTGCGGCTATGAGAAGTGAGTTTGTTCTCAAGTAGAATCACCTTTTGTTAGCAGAAAATCTGTGAGTTGGGTTCCCCAAGGGAATAGTGTATGAAAAGCACAGATGATTAAAAGATAACACTTTTGAGGGTTTTTCATTTTTTCTGTGTGTCTTTTTCTTTTCTTTCCTTTCCTCTCCTTTTTTTTTTTTTGCTTGTGTTTTCCTTTTGCGTTTGGAAGCTGAAAGCCGCACATGGGTTTCTCCACACCCGACCTGGAAAGAATTTATTTGTTTTAATGCAACAAAACCTGAGACTCCCCTTAAAAGAGGAGCCCCCAGCAGTTGTGAAATACCAATGGTCACACCAGCAAAACAGACTGAAGCTGGCGACTCCGAGCATAGCGTATCACATTGGTCTTAAGCAAAAAAAAAAAAAGAAAAAAAGAAAAAACACACACAAAAAAAACAAATCAAACAAGACTTGATGGAACAGAATAAAAACAGGCAAGCACCACAGCTTGGCTTGAAATGATGCGCTAATAGAGAGAGCATTTCTTCATCAGTTTTTATATGATAAGCGCTAAAATCACAGGCTCGCGTTGAACGCAGCCCCTGAGTGCCCTCTGCTAATTGCCCATCCCGGTGTGCAGTGTAAACACTCACTGCTCACTTCCTTTGGAAACAGCGGAGGCCATGGGGAGGGGGCACAGCGGTGTGTTTCAGCATGTCTCCACGTGTGTTTTCAATCCTGGAATCATCCCCCTTACATGGATAGTTCAGCCTGGTGTTTAAGCCTTCATCTCACTTCGTTTTAAGGCTTGCTTAACGCTTCTCCAGTTGATCGACTCAGCATCAATCACCGTAATGCGCCAGCGACCACATCCCCATTAATAACTGCATTTTGACAGAAGCCGGGTAGCTCAAGGCGCTGCTCCAGGTCCAAGCTGAGGACGGGCATTTTCCATGCGAACGCCGGGGGCATTTGCTGACCACAGCACACGGCAGGCGTGCGGGGCAGCAGCGGGAATCCACCCTTCGTTCAGGCCCCCAAGCTTCTCCTGGCTTGGGAATACAGGTGTCGGTGTGGTGACATCTGCAGCCCTCTTCTGCTGATGGGCGTTAAGGCTGCGAGAGAAAACAGCCTCGTGCGCGGGTTTGAGAGGTGCAGCTACCAGCTGGACGCACCAAGGATAAACCGGCCCCAGCTACCTGCTTTGCTTGCACCGACTGCTGTATGTCACACGTCAAACCAGCCATGAGGAACCAAACTATTTAGCTGCTTTCTCATAATCATTAGTTATGAGGATACCATCACTCATGTTTGTCAACTATGAACCATCCCGTGATAAGCGATTTATTTTCTTTTGGTTCAGGGAGTTGTAGTGGTGAAGCTGCAAACGGTGCTGGCAGATTCCCGCAGGGACCCGATCCTGCGGGTCTGAGCTGGCGAAATCTCCCTTTTGTCCCACGAGGCCAGCGCCGTGCCCGGGTGGGTACAGATTTACATCCCCCCCTCCTCTTGGCCACCCTGCCCACTCTCCGGGAAAAGCCCAAAAACCAAATGTGCTTACATTGGTCTGGCAGGAGAAGGCCAGGGAAGTATTTGATGCTCTGAGAGTCAACTTAGGGAAAAGCTTTTGGGCGAGGAGGGTGTCGCCCCAAAGGCTATCTCTGGCATCTTGAACACCCCAAAATTGTTCTGGGAGCCATCAGTTCTGGATACTAATTTCCTCTCTCCTCCTTTGCCATCTCCGACGTGTTTATGGGCAGTGAGAGGGGCTGTTGTCCCTCTTCCCAGGGCAAAGGCAGCAGGGATGGGGAAACCCCCCAGTGCATACTTCTGCTGGCCTCCCCCAGTTCATCCTGCTGGCGTTGGGCCCCCCTTACACTGTTGCTGGGAAGGGCAGCAAAATGGGGCAGGAGAGGAAAAGCCCTCCAAAGCTGCTTTTCCCACCAGGGTCATTTGCTACCCAAGCTGGCCATGGTCTGGAGCCCGAGTTACCAATGGGACTTGCTAACAGAGCATCTGGGACGGTCTTGCACTATTTTCTCCCATAACTGCTTTCTGGACAGATGCCTCCCAGCTGGCCGGTCTTCTCGGATGTGCACGTGTCCGTGCGTGTGATCGGATCTCTGATAGATGCTCTGCAGCCATCTGGATGTAGAGGAGAAATGACAAATCTCCCCCCCTGCCACCAACCACACCTTCCATGAGATATTGATGAATGGGATCTTTATTGGCTGCTGGGCTAATTAAATAAAAGTTGCATCAGCTTCTAGCTGACAGGCTCTAATTGCTCCTGAGCAGATTTTGAGAGGACCAGATGAATAGGAAAGTAAAAGGAAACAGTGTGGATCGGATCCAAGAAGGTATCTCAGGGCATCGCCCTGCTGACGGGCTGGGAGTTTGTCCCACCTTTCCCTGGGGAACATGGACAGGACAGGGGCTCCCACCCTGTGAGAAAAAGCCACATTTAATGCAGATGTCAAGCAGGAGAAAATTGCACCCTAGTTTTAGATAAGAATTTCGGAAGACTTACCTTTGACCCAGTCTCCGGCTTTGGCCTCGAGCAGCCGGTGCCCTTTGCTCTGTGCTCGTGCTGCCCATCTCTCACACAGGACTAACAATGCCTGCTGCTGAGGGCCGGTGCCTGAACCGCTGCGGATGCTCTGGCACCAGATGAATCCCTGAGCTTGTTTTTTTCCCTCCTGTTGCCTTCAAGTAGAGCTGCGGGTGCCCAAACACAGCCAGAGGACTGTCAGGGAACCAGGAGCCCTGCAGTCCTGCTGAGGGCTTAGCAGAAGGATGCTCCAGCACCAAGGCTGTTGGGGTTCTGAGCCCAGCCCTCTGCAGAGGCGAAGTGCCGCGTGTGCGCGATGTTCCGAACCGGCTGCCAGCAAGGGGTGCAAAGTCCTCGTGGCCTCTCGCTGCCGATCCCCCTTGGAGGAGCAGGGCCAGGCTCTGATTTGCTTCTGTCCTCCATGCTCCTGCCTACACTTCCTCCAGGTGGCCTGGATGGTTCGGCAGCCCGCTCACAGGCAGCAGGCTCTGCTGGGTGCCCAGGTTTTGGGTGAGTCCAGGACAGAGCCGGGGCTGGTTCCCGGCAGGTCCTGGCACGGACAAACGCACTGAGATGAATGGAGAAGCTCAGTGGCTCCCGCAGTGTCGTGTGCTCCCCGATGGACTCCAGGGGCTAGATCTGGGCACATCCACTCTAAGAGGCTTGTCCCATGTTTAATTTATGGGCTGATTAATGAGTTCTTAGCATACCATGCATTTAGTTCCATTTTGGCCTGATTTATGGTCTGATGTGAACTGCATGTGAAGTTTTTAATTCAGTAGGTGGTGACTCTGATTCGGTATATGGAGTGTGACGGAAAAGGTGATGAATTTGGTTCCAAAGGTGATGCATCAAGTTCAGTGTGAAGTGCATCAAATCTGTCACACGGTACGTCGGCTTCGGCTCATGATGCCCCAGCGCTGGCTGTGCCACGCCGGTGAGCGGGACCCCTTCCCTGCACCACCTATGTCCCCACGTCCACCACCTCCCCGAAGGGACATGGCCCTTGCTGGTGGTCTTTTCTTTGACCTTGCAGGATGTGAAGAAAACCAGCAAAATGGCCCATCAGGTGCTGGTCAAAACATTTGTCTTTAATTCAACACATGTCCCAGCCCCTTCCCCAGCCCCATGCCCTGTTAACGCCAGCACGGCTGAACCTGATCCCGGCACGGGGCGCGTGGTGAATCGCTAACGCGGTCGAGAAGGACGTGAGAGGGCTGATGAAGGGATGCGGTGCCAAGCAGAGCAGCAAGTTATTACTTCTCTCCTCCTCCATCTGCCCTGCCACGGCCGATGCGGTGGTGAGGACAAACGCAGTGCGTCGGCAGCCCTGTCTGCCACCACACCTAATGCGTACGGATGGCTGAAAAACCTGCCAGCAGAAGGTTTTGTTTTTTTCTCAAAGAAGGAATAGAAAACTTGGAGAGAAAAGAAGCCCCAAGGCAGAAAACTTACGGCTGAAAAACTTTGTCTTTAGACTTGATAAAGGGCTGCGGCTGCCAGGGAGGATAAAGAGGAGGATGTTTTCCATCAGCCCTGTTAATCTGATCTGTCCCTGCATGCAGTCTTTTTGGGGGCAGACAAAATAAAGTAGATCCCGACATGCTGATCAGCCAAGCCCTGCTGCCATTTCCAGCCACGGTCTCTGAGCTGCGGGGAGCAGCAGAGAGGGCTCTCGCCTGCCGTGTCCCATGGGGAAGGGTGCCGAGCACTGGGGACAGTCACGGGGCTAATGTATCCCCTGCTCTGCCTGCAGAGAGCTGTTCGCAGGCTCGGTCTGTGCTCCGGGCTCCCTAAACCTCCACAGCAAATGCATCTTGCTGCTCCTGCCACTGGCACCTGGAGCCGGGCAGCTTCAACCTCAGTCTGCCACTCTCCAAAAGGGTTAAATAAACCACCCAGGGACGGTTTAAATGGTTGAAAAACCACCCTTCCAAGAGCAAAAATGCTCATGAATCTGAACTTCCATGTCAGCACCACCTTGCGAACAACTTTGTTAATGAAACGCCGGGTCTGAGGAGCCCCTGTGCCCTCTCCTCCGTCCCCCAGCGCCCCAGGGAGGATGCTTGTGCCCTGCTGTGCCCCGGCCAGGGCACCAGGCGGTCGTGGGGACCCTCCCAGCGCTGTCCCCACACAGCAAACCTCAGCGGATGAGGCTGGGATGCCGGTCTCTCCTCCCACGTCACGGCCGTGGGGTGACTGGCTGAGCCCCGCAGCACCGTGCAGATGCCCTGCAGAGCTTCACGGCTGCCAGAAAACATCTCCGCAGTGGAGAAAAGCATGTAATTTGTTTCTCTGTTTATTTGCTTTGCGTGCGAGACAACACTGCTGGTTTATGATGTTGAACAAGCATTTTAGCTGAGTTCAGTGGGTCCCGTAAATCAGTTGCTCCCTCCGGAGCACCAGCCATCAGCAGGAGCCAGCAGCTGTATGGTGTCTTTCCGTGTTGCCCTGTGGGGACCTCGGCCCGAGTCTCAGCAGGGGTAACCTGGCCTCGCAAACAGAGGCAGCTCCAGCAGACGTGCTGGAGACATCCCAGCATGCCTGCTCCTTGCGGACGTGTGCTGCATTTTGGGAGCCAATGAACTGAGCACCATTCAGCTAAAATTACTGCCATCACAGCAGAGTGACCACGGTCCCCTGCTGCTCACCTTTCAGCTACAAACCCCTCCCATTCGGCTCCAAGCTCCAAAAATACCAAAACCTCGCATCCCCTCTGGGGCAGGGAGGCTGCTGGGACCGATGTCCTCCCTGATGTCCCTCTGCAGCAGTGAATGCTCCAAAGAGCTGCTGCCAGGTTGGCCAGATCTCCTGGGGGCTCAGTTTCCCCCTGTTTGCACTGCCAAGGCTCTCAGCAGACATCACGGTCTTCCTTCAAATCCTTTGTCTATCATCGGCTTTGTCTGTCATCAGTGAGACTGCCACCGCTGCACCCTGTTGGGCTGGCTCCTATCTGCTCCTCAGTTCACTCTTCTCCACGATCTCCATCTGTCCTTCCACCCACCCAGTCATCCATCCATCCGTCCGTCCGTCCATCCGTCCGTCCATCCTTCCATCCATCCACTCATCACCTTTTATTTACACTGTAAGATCCTGGCACAGGAACTCTCTCTTTTCTCTCTCTTACCCCGTTCCTTGAGTGGCAAGCTTTTATTGACCTGCAAATACACACAAACCCCATTTCTGTCCGTGAACACTGGGATGTGGCTGAGCTAACATTTTTCCAAGCTGCATAAGGGTGAGTCCTTATTTTTATTTTAAACTGCAGTTTTCAGTTCCTGCTGACTACAAAGAGGGTTTGTTCCCTTGTGAGCCTGCACTGGGTGTCTACGTGGCCACTCAATGGGGTGGACATTGCCGATGGGGATTTCTGTACCCTCCTGCTCCTGGGGGCTCATCACACCTCTTGTGATCAGATGGTCACTTGTGCGGTTGGACTTCCTGGGGGATGTTTGAGACCATGGGATTTGCACCATTTTGTCTCATTTTCCCACACTGCTCTGCTCTTAATTTCTTTTACACAGAGAAGAGGAAAATGTGATCTGAGGCCTCTGGGTGAAATCTATCCTCTGCAAGCAGAGTGAAATGCACTCAGCTGGACGTGGGCCCTTCCTGATGGTTGGTGCATTTTCTGTGCAGATAGAGCTAACCTTAGCTAGCTTCAGATGTAAAATTTCCCATTCACATCTGAGGATGTTTCCGTTAACCGGTAATCCACAATGATGAGATTTCTATGGACAATAGGACCCGGGAGGCTTGAGGAGAATATCTGAGTACATTTCTGCCTTTGGCGCAGCGCATTCACGGATAGCTCAGATCCAGGCTGATATCAGTGCTTCTGTTTTAAAAGGATTTAAGTAATAAAATTTGGGCAGTTTCTTGCTTGTTTTGAATCCGCCTGGAAATCAGCAGGCTCCCCAATTCCCACCACCAGCATCTGGCATGGTGCGGTTTTACCGTACAGCTTCAGGTTGCAAACAGAATTGAAATTTCCAGACATATGGTGCTGGATTCGCAAGTGGTAATTGCATCAACTTAGGATCAATGGGGCGGAATAATATCTGCCCACTAATAACGGCTTAATAAAATTAATAGTGTTGGCCCTGCCATGAATTACTCTAAAATAGGGGTTGTAGGATAGTAATGTAAACAAGTATTGATTTTTCTTGGGAAAGCGGAGTGCTGCAAATGAGATACGAGTCTCTTCAGTGCGGAGCGTGCCCTGGACGATGCAGTGGACTGCGCAGGTTACTGAGAAGGTGGCAGAGGGGGGAGAGGTGCAGGGGCCGCCGTGGCCGGGGGGCGGAGAGGCGAAGGCAGCGAGCCCGCGCAGAGCTGCCCGGCGCTCGCTGCTGCCGCCATCCAGCACGAAGCCATTAATAGCAGAGCAGCGCCGGATGGGTCTGTTCAGCGGTTGAATGAAATGGCACTGAGGTGGACGAGCAGCGCTCAGACAACCGACAGGTGGCTCGGGGCTGCTCCCCCCTCGAGGGCCAGCGGACGAGGCGGCCCCGGCTGCGGGCCGGGCTGGAGGCAGGCCGGGCAGCAGGCCAGCAAAGCGCTGGGCCACGCACCCACAAACGGGCACCGGCGGGGGGTTCAGCCCTGCCCCCGGGTGCCCGGGGCCCCCCTGGCATCTCCACGGTCCCCACATGTCCCCCTGCGCCTGCAGCCGGCCACGTGCCCTGCGGCCCCAGCAAGTCGCGCTCGCCCCGAAATGCCCGAATCTGTGTTTTTGGAGGGCTGTGTGGCCAACGTCCGGGCGCCTTTGCTCCTTGCAGGGTTGCGTAGCCGCAGAAATTGTTCTCGGCCCGGCGGAGACGATAGGGCAGGAGGACAAAAGCAGCCGCAACACCAGAGAGAAGCGGGCTCAGAGGGAAAAGCCAAAGAACGACTTTTTGAAATGAACAGAAGGACCCCCAGCGACTCAGCGAAACATTCCTGAAATCCTTCGTGTTCATTTCAGACGAGAAAGGAAAACCGTCGGGGCTCAATTAGCCACGACAGACAGGCGTCCTGCTGCAAGTGCACGTCTTCCACAACCAGCACGGGCTCGCTAAACATCAAACACGTTGTGCTGTTCGCTTTGAGTATCGTGCTCGCATGCGTGATGAGGGCCCTGCAGTGACAACTGACGGGCACGTTTAAAGGCACTTGGCTCTCCAAAGAGCCGCCTGAGCGCCTGAGACACGCGGAGAAACACGGGGGAGCTCCGAGCAGCGGAGCTCGTCGGTGCCGCCTCAACGCTGCAGCGTGGCAAAAAAGCACAGCCGGAGGGGAAGGGGGGGCAGGCCAGTGCGCGGGAGCCTGGCCCGGGAGAGGAGGGTATGGCCAGGGGACAGCCACCGTCGGACCCGCAGCCCCCCGTGTCGCTGGGAGGGACTGGTGCCCCCTCCCAGCCGCGCTGCACGGGGCCTCTACACACCCACGGAGCGGTGGCTGGTGTCCAGGCGAGGCGAGAGGGATGCGAGCGGGATGCCTTCCCGCAGCTGCTCCCGCTGGCTCCGCCGCAAGCTCTGGCCAAGCCAATGGTGGGGCTGCAATCAGGGCAGTGCAGCCAGCGGGTGAGCCAAGAGGAAATAAATAGTCCTTAAAAAAAAGCAAAACAAAACAAGAAAAACACAACAAGCCATCTCCTAAGCCCTTCCCCAGCTGGGGCCACGCTGCACGCAGGCTGTGGTTTGCTTTGTCACCGCGGGAAATGCAAAGCGTGGCAGCTGGCATCCCGTATTTCTTACTACTTGTATCCTCCTGCTTCGTCCCCTTGCAAGCCGGGGCAGCAGCAGCCATGCCGGGGCTGTTGGAGGGCAGAGCGCAGCCCCAGCCCGCAGAGATGGGGCAGAGCCATCTCCCTGCCGCCGCCGCGGGGGCCGAACCCCGGCTCTGCAGCAGGGCAGCCACGCGGGGGCTGCGGTGTGGTTTCCATACGCGCTCTTTACAAAATGAATTTGCATTTAGAGCAGGAGCTGCAGTGTTCTGGTCTATTATTCAATTACAGAGTTTGTAAATGTAAATGGATTTAGACCTTTAGTTTTCAGAGGCTTGGACTGCCTTCCACTGAATTAATATTCAGGTGAAATGCTCCCACATCTGTCTGCAGCACGCCTGTACAGCACGGCCAGCTCGGCTCGGCATTTCGACTGCTCTTTCTTCGCATCTGTAGAAGTCAGTCCAAACTACATTTTATTGTAAAGTGTTTAAAAATAATTAAGCAGCACAGTGCACAGGAGCTGGTTTCAGCTCTCCTTCCCCAACAGCACCTTGCAAACCGGCACAGAGGAAATCAGAAGAAAACTCATCCCACTGCCGCTGGCTTTCCTTTCGCACCTGAGGGTTTACACCTGGTCTTTCTGGGAAGGTGCCCTCTTAGAAGCCGTGGGCCGAGCATTGACCCCATCGGACAACCCCAGCAGTGCGAGGCCCCAGACATGAAGCCTGAGCCCGGTGAAAGCCAGGCAGGGGTCTGCATCTCTGCCATAGCTCATCAAGCATGGACAAGCTCCCACCGGGCTTTTGAGCACCCACGTGTGGATAACGTAACCTAGAGCCGCGCAGGCGAGGGTCGGCCTTGTAACCAAAGCTCCCGTTTGTGCCGCGCTGAGCAAAGCCCGTGCGATCGCATTTCAGTGAGGGGAGGCTGCGAGGGCTGCACCGAGGTTGCTAACACATTCTTCTGACGTGCCCAGGGAATCACTTTTCTCCCTCCTGAATATCATGTTTTATCAACAGACTGCTTTATTTTTATTTTTTAATGTTGTGTAATTTTGGACCACTGTGTTCAAGCAGATGAGCATTTGGTGTCTGGATAGACAATGCAACATAAAGTAATGATCATCTAATTTCTATCCATCTGGATTTGCCATACAAATAATTATAGCGAAACACCTTCAGGAAGGAGACTGAGCCCATCAGCAGCAATAAGCAATAAATGGCAGAAGACGTTGTCAAACTTTGCACGATACATCCACCCTAATCCCTTGCTGGAAATCAGGGAGGTTAAAAATAAAAACCCTTCGAGTTTTGACTGTTTACACAGCTGTAGCACAAATATTTAGATTTGCAAGAGAAAAGCTTGCTCAGCCAAAACCCTTCCGAGATCTCTGCAGTCAGCAGCGGGGGGTTTATGGAGGCCCAACATTTCCTCGGAAAAACTGAAATCGATGATAATGAAAGCAGAGAGCAACGTTTATCCATGGGGCTGGCTGCACCGGGATGGTTGGCGGGGGCATGAGGGGCTCCTGGTGGCACCGACCCCGGGACACTGGGGCATGGGGACGGACGCGGGCCTGGCATGGGCAGCGGCTTGGCCCTGGATCCATCCACAGCCTCTGCCATCCCCCTGGCACCGCCACGCGCAGTCCTGGACCACGCCGGCTCCTTCCACCTCCTCTTCGGTTAAAATCCACTAAGTGGATTTCCCCCCTGGCAAACCGTTGCTTTAGGAATACCGTAACGCATAGCCGTTATTAAAAAGGGGATTTTTCCTAATGTGCCTACTATGTCTTCATTATGTCAGCGTATCTCTATGAAGAGATTTCTAGAGGAATCCATCCATTCATTTCCACATGTAATTCTTCAATAGCCTATTTGCTTCAAAGACTTTTATCGACTTTTACTACTACATGAATCCTCAGATATTTATTTTTTAGGTCCCAGGGGACCCATTGAAGGAGAAATTCACTTTATGAAGTTTTATGGCAAAGGTTTTGCCGTGGATAAAAGCTTCCCATTATTTCCGAACTTCTGTTTTCCACACAGAAGGCTTCATTAGGTTCTGCTCCTAGAATGGCACAGGGCACGTAGAGCTAAAAATTTAGCTCTAAGGAATAAATAAGAAAACAAAAACAAAAAGGACTTCCCCCCGGTGCCTGGCGTTTCGGGTCGTGTTGTCCCCATGTGGTTTGGCAGGGTGTTTTTGGAGCCCGTCTGCGCTGGGATGCGCATGGGCTGGCTGCGGCGGGGACACAGCTTTTTGTCACGCTGCCGGTGCCATCCCCATCGCGTTGCTGTCTGTGATGTTCCCCAGACGTGGGACGTTAAACCAGGCTGGCCAGAGCGGTGGCGGAGGTGGCAAAACCAACACCGCAAGCACCTGAGATGTCTCCAGCCCTCCAGGTTTGCCTGGGAAATTGCTAGTGATGGTGAACCAGGGCAATTAGCCCTAATCATGCTGGGTAATCAGCCCTCCATCCCTGCTCCTCTCCCTTCCTTTCCTTTGCTCTCTCATTAATTGAAACAGAAACTTTCTGTCACCACTGATTGTGTTACCCAATATCAGCTGCCTGGAAGCATGAAAATAAAAGCTGGGAAGCCTGCTCCTTTGGTCCAAATAAATAGGTGCCAGGGAATGTAATCTAATTATGCTGTGATCGAATTAAGTGGAAGACACTGCATCACACGCACAAAATATCCATCCCGATGATCAATCCGAGGCACGGTCCCCATTTGGTGATGTGATCGGACGTCCCTGCCAGCCGGCGATGTGGGAGAGGGTGGGAGACCACGGCCAGGCGTGGGAGGAACGGGGCTGGCGAGCATCAGCGCCGCCGGCAGCCGTCCCCTCCGACGGGCGCTTTGCTGGGAGGCCTCACCAAAACGCCCTTGTGCACAACACGCCTCCTGAGCGGAGAAAGAGAGACCTCAGAGCAAACGAACCTCACGGCTGGGCCGGTCCTGCACTCAGGTTCCTCCAGCGGGATCACATGAGGCAAAGGGGAGCAGATGAAGGACGAAAAGAAAAAGCTCACTGTGAACTTGGAAGGAAAATCCATGCAAAGTTTATACTGGAGGGAAGAAAATGAGGATTTTACAGCTGCAGAAGGACTTCAGGCAGGGCCCCAGCTCTGAGCACACCTCAAATCATGATGAATCTCCCAGCTGCTGGAGCTAATGCATTATATACTGAAATCATTTGTGTTCATTTGCAGCAAACAATTACTTTAAAATGTTATCATTCATTTGGGTTATTTGACTTCTCTATTAATTGTGTGAATAACCATTTGAAAGACGGCATTTGGGTCAGTGGAAATCACCAGCATCGCTCCCGCACTTGTTGGGACCTGGGGGTGCTGCGGGGGAGCTGCGGACCCCTGCACCGCACTGGCACCCCGCTTTCCACTCCTGAGGGAAAAAGCAAAGTCTGAAGTTCAGCTCATGCCTTGAACTTCACATTTCTCTCCCAGTTGTTGGGAAATATGCCCATTTCCAAGTAAAGGCGCACCCGTGCCCTTCCTTGCTTCCCCTTGCTGTTAATATTCCGTCCTGCGGCACTTAAAAAGCAACCTTCTTACTCGCACCACTGTTTAACACGAACACAGGTACAAGGTAAAAGGCGGCAGGGCGATGAACCCCTCCGTTGTGCACCCTTCAATCTGCTGTGATAAACGGGAATTTGGCTGGAAGATTAGCATGGAAGATTTTCCATGCATTAGTATGAAAATAGGAACAAGGTTATTTTCCTTCCTTGTGAGCCAAGACGAAAGAGCCATGCCTTCAGGCTCAGCAGCACCCCTCTTGATTTCAAGGGGGGAAATTAAATAAAGCGGGAGGGAGGGAAAAGTCTGGGGTACAGAACTGATAAAAATTAGTCCGAGGGCTCTCCTCGTGCTCCCCACGTTTCAGGCAAGTAAAGCCTTGCCAAAAAATGTTGAAAGCAAGTGGTCAATTCACTGATTCTCCCAGAATAATTCATTCCAGAGAAATCCCAAAGGAAGACTTAAATCTCTCTGTGTTGAATTCCATCGAGGCTTGAATCGTGCCCGGTGGGGCCGGCACCAGGGGTGCAGGGGCACGGGGCTGAGCCCCCCCTGCTCGCCCTGCCCACGGCTGGTCGCCTTCCTGCGCCAGCGCTGCTCGCAGCAGGGAAGGACTTTGCCTTCCTTTCAGTCACAGGAAGATGATTTAAGACACCCAAAGTTTCAAGCCAGGACTTTTAACTGAAAAGAGGCATCGATTTTCTGTAGCTGGGAGAATAAAAGGCTTGCTGTGGTGCAAGAAAAAAAAGAAAACTGCTCAAGAAGCCACCTTGGCGTGTGCTGTGCATGCTGTTACCTGCGTGGTGCAGAGCAGGGACAGAGGGGACCGGCACCCCCTCCTCAGGGTCCCCCCTTTCGGGCGTGCAGGGCTGCAGCCCCATCCTTGGCCACCAAATTGCATCCCTTGAGCAACATCTGTGATGGATGGGGGGATGAACACCATGGGGCAAGGATGGGAAACCACGGGTGTTTCCAGTGAGAGATAAAAGATGTTAGAGGAAATACAGAAGTGTGGAGGCCCATCAGCAGCATCTCACCCTGGCACCCACTTTCCCCCATGACCACTAAAGCCCCAAGCCCAAGTGCTAGTGGGGAGCTGGGAGATGCTTCCCCAGCCCTCCTTAGAAGCACTCATTAATTCCCCACTTCTTCCTTAACTGCCTTAAAGCAGCACCCATTCTACCATTGCTTTACAACACCACAGCTTAAATCCACTGTTAAGGCAGGAGCATCGCAGCTGAGATGCTTTAATTAACGTGAGTGATCTCACCTTTGTCCATTGCATCTTTTTCCATGTTACTATATCAGGTAATTGTTAAACTACTGACTGGCTTGGAGAGGTCTGTACTTTCATTAAAATATCCTGCTTTTCTGACCCAGCAACTTATCCACATTTTTAAGCCTAATATTTTCAGGTGATTGGCGTTAAATCAAATTACAAGAAAGCAGATGAATTATTTAAAGCGCTTATGGTCTCCAGCTATGAAACGTGGTTTGGTTGAAGTTCCCCCACATCCTGGGAGCTCCAAGGTGCTCCCAGGGAAATCAGCTCCCCATTGACCACGGCTGTCGAAAGAACTGAAGAGTTCACATTCATATGAAAACTTTCCACAGTTGTGGAAAAAAGTGTTCATTAATTTTTAATGGCCCCTTTCTTGTTTCCTCTCTTGCTAGAAAAAAGGTGGGGTGAGAAATGAGGGGCTCTTTCCCTAGGTGAGAAAAGCCCTTCCAAATTTTTTGAGCTGTTAAGAAATGCTACCCTTAATTTTTTTTTTTTTTTTTTTTTAATAATGTGAAATTTCATTGAAAATAGAGCAGGGTGGGGAATGAAAAAAACAGCCCAGACATCCTCTCAGGACACCCCTGGGCCCCGAAGGCGGGCAGCAATCCCATTTCACAGCTAAAGTAACGACCTGGGGGGCTGCAGGAGGCCCAGGATCAGCCCTCCCCTGCGCAAGGGCCAGGAGAAAGCCCTGAGCCTCAGCCTGCACACCTGACCCTTGGTCTTCTCCCCACCCCAGCTTGCTGCCCCAGGAGCAGCAGCAGGGGCTGAATTGGGACCAGGTGAGGGAGGAGATCCACCCCTGCTGCCAGTCCCACCAGTGCTGGAAGCTTTGCCTCTGCTGAGCTCCCAGCGCACAGCAAGCACCAGCTGCACCTCGTAATGCTTTGATGGTTGCCCACCCTGCCCTTATCACTGGAGGAGGAGCCCACAAAGGCCCTCATGGCCTCACCTGGGACCCATGCCCACCCACAGGCCCTGGACACCATTTAAGCTCAGGCCTGGGCCACCAGTCTTGGTTTGGGCTCTGGTGTAGAGTGTAGGTTCAGAGCCTTGCCTCCAGGTGGGCTTTGGACCTGTGTAGTAGCAGTTCTTCAGTCCTATCTCCTCTTGCTCCTAGCTGGGCTCTCTGGTGGGACCATGAACCTTTTTGTAGCTTGCTGTGTCTGGAGCTGTTGAAAGACATTGTCACCAGTCCTGGTGGGACAGCACCCCATCAGTGAGGGTCACCATCAGCTCCCAGCTTGTCCTGCTGCTCCCCAACGGTAAGTCGTTGCCCTTCAGAGGGCTATGAAGGCAGAGCTATGTGCTTACCACATCATTGCTTAGGGCATGAATCAGGAAAAAGGGCAGCACGAGAGCTGGTGGGCATGTAGGATTAAGGGATTGTCCTAATTTTTGCCATGCCCTTGACCAATTTGTGTGTGTGCTTTTTCCAGGGCTAGGTTGGGTCTACTGTGGGGCTGTGCATCCTGCTGGAGAGGTGCCTTTGAGTCACCCAAACTGCAGGCTACAGCCTGTGGTGTTGCTCATACTGTAAGAACAGTCCTGGGCCATGCTGGTAGCTCCCTAGCCCACCCTCACAGAGGGGGACAAGGACCAGCTCCAACTCCATGGGCACAGGCAGCTCGGAGTGACCGTGCTGAGAGCCGTGGCTAACTGGGTTAATTATATTCACGTTGCTAGGAACACTATGAATTATGTTAATAGCAGCATCTGGGGAAATTACATCTTCATTAATTGGTCCTGATTGCTTTTTGGCGGATGTGAGATGTTTTTGACTTCACTATGCAGGACAGAATTTATTGTAATCAGCATATGCAGTAAATGCACATATGTCATTACCTCGCCTTGCTAATTAACTCTCCAAAGAGGCAAAGATATGAAAGACCTTCTTGGTCATCTCTTCCTTTCTCTCCTGTCCCAGCCAGGGCAGGTCTGTTTTCTATCGGATCATGCTCTGGTGATTCTTCTAATAGAGTTTTAAACATTTACTTGAAGCTAAAAATGACAACATGGCTGGCAGGCACAGAAGAGCAGCCAGGGGGCTGGGAAGGCTTCTGGTGGCACGTGTTGTGTGTCCTAGAGTTGGCCTTGCTGCTCTCTGGCTCTGACTTGCCTGTAAGGCTCCTCCTCGTGTGTGCAATTTGGTGGCAAGCAGGTTTATTCATGTGCTTAGAGTTCAGCATGTTGGCTATCTGGAGACCTTTGGCCCCACCATGTCCCTGGCTGGGGAGGAGATGACTGACCCAGGCTGGGTGGTCCCCAGGGACCACGGCCGGGCGGATGATGGGGCTGTCGCAGTGTCAGCAGAAGACAGTTGTGGCTAAACTGGGGATAATCTGTGCGTAGTGCAGATCCTTGTGATTCTTTAGCTTTTGGTCAATGTGTAGCAGCAAACAAGGAATTAAAACATGTTTCGATGAACAAATGCTACACAGCAGAAAGCCCCATTTTTAAGAACGGCAATGATCCTAATCTCTTTGGATAAAAAAATCTGAGCTCTGAGCAAATGCAGAATTGGGCAGAGGCAATGTATTACCTCTCCAGGGGAAAATGGCCTAAAACTCAAGGCATTGAGCTCCTCGTAAGTTATGAGGCTGTTTGTCTGGGGATGGCAATGAGTTGTATTATGGCCCCGCTTGTTCTGCCTTCTATTTACACAACATCGTTTTTCATTTTAACGGTGGTTTTTCAGTCTGCTTTGTTAGGGCTGCTGCTAATTGGAGTGGATTCATGTGCTGTGCCAGGGCACAGAACAAGGCTGGTGCTGGTTTAATGGGAAGGGTGAATTTTGCTGCCAGGTGTTTTGAATAGGCATGGTCCAGGAGGAAGGGGCATGACAGTGGCTGGGGGGTGAACTGGGGAGCAAACTTCTTTCAGAGGTGCCCCCATGGGGGTGGTGGGGCAGAGAAGGCTCTGTGTGAGTCAACAGCCACCAGGTAGAAGAAAACCCTTTTTGCAAGCCACCTTTCTGACTTTCATCAAAGATGCATGCCCACCTCCTTTGCCAGGAAATTGGGTTTAAAAGTTCTTGGTGCCTGCAGTGTCAGCTTCAGACCTTTGTGAAGTGGTTTTCATGGGTCATTGCAGGCAATTGAAGCTCACTGCTGTGACCATCTCACCAAGCTTGGAAGGAGCAAAGTTTATGCCCTCCAAACATAGCGCTAGGTTTCACTGGGAGACTACAACGTGCACACTGAACAGGGAGCTAGCAACATATTTCCCACCATGCTGCCTCCTTAAATAGGTAAGCAATGCCACAAGGACCGGGACAGCTGTAATGCACATGAGATCTGGCCCCAGAGCAATGCTTATGGGGTATGCTTCTACCAGCTGCAGGGCTCCTCGGGTCCCTCAGCGTGGGGCCCTGGGAAGTCAGAGCCCCTGGTTTCTGCTCCAGTTTCTAGTGGGGAACATCTCCAAAAATGTGGCTCTTCATGCAGAGCAGACATGGCAAAATCTGCCTCCAAAGCACCAAACCATGTAACTAGTGCCTCCTGCACCCCAAGGCCTCCCAGCAAAGCCGTGTGGTGGCTTTTGCATGTCTTGCTGTGGGATCAGACCTCTTCGTCCAGAGAACAGAAAAGTGCAGCGTAGTAACACCAGGCTCCTTTTCCTACCCCATTGAACTGAACCAGGCTGTAAAACCCTTTTGCAATGGTCTTTCTGCATCAGCCACTCCTGTATTAGGACCAGAGATGTCAGGAAACTCCACCCAAGGAAGGCCACCCACACCACACACCTGAACGTGCACATTTGTAGCTGAGAAATACAGCAAGGAGCTTACTAGTAGGCAAAAGTACTGATTTGTAGCACTGCTTTTAATTTTAAAAGGTAACTAGTACTGTGGAAAGATTCACTCTGTCTCTTCAATATGCCAAATTTGTTATTAGTTAAAAGTTGAACTTATGGCTAATGCTATATCATAACGTATGCCACAGCCCTGCAGTTGAGTTGCTCTGTGGCATCAAGAGAGTGGTGCCAGAGCAGAGTCCTGAGAGATGCAAACACGGGGGAAGATAGCACTGTGGAGTAAAGTGTTGCCCACTGAAATGTAATAGAGGGTTTTTCAGCAAAAGACTGAAACCAAGGAGACTATTTGGATTCTTTCCTGATTCTGTTGTCTTAAGAGGTCGGACTTTTTGATTTGGATATGTATTTCTTTGCAGACAAGCAATATGCAAATCCCTAGGTGAGGGCTGGGGACAGGAACAGTGAGCAGCGATGTCCAGCAGCACAGGAGAGATGAACTGGGCTTGCCTGTGAACCACTTTGTAACCTGGTTTTGGGGCAGGGAAGCCCAGTGTTTCCACTGGGCAAGTGGGACAGACTGGATGGGTGGAGATGAATGCGTTGGCCCCAGCTGATGCTTGGACTGGCCCCTGGGCTGAAGCATGGCTTTAACTTCCACATTCGGCCATGTGGTGACAATCTCTTGCTGTCATTCAGCTGCAGCAGGGATGAAGAGCATGTCACTATAACCATCCTGGTGGTGGCTTCAGGTCACCATCTGCTCAACTGCTGCCATGCCCATTGCTGACAGTGAGCCTGAAAGACCTTCTGGGAGGGTGGGGGGGAGTTTTCTTAGTGATTGCAGAGAAAAGCAGTTTTCTTGCAGCTGCCTTGACTGGAGGGCTTGATGGCTGAGTTTCCTGCTCTTTGTCGAGCCAGGCTGTCACTGAAGAGGTCAGAAATCATTTATTTTTAATGCCATGAATATGTAGAAACTTGTCCAAGCTTCTCCACGGAGTAGCAATGAATTTAGAAACAGAGTCAGAAATCATGGCATTCAGTATCCTGCGAATCAGGTCAGAGCTATAAATTTCTCTTATTGGTCTTTGGGCCGTTTGCCATACGTGACTTTCTAAATTTGTGGTCATTTCTCTCTCTGCCCCTGTGTGCTGAGTGTATGACTGTGGTTTTATATTATGCCTCTGAGACATAAAAGTCCTTCTGGTGCTTTTGCCTAGCATCATAAACAGCCTTGCTCTCTCCTCCTTGTCCCCTTTGCTAATGGTTTCTGGCCACAGCCTGGCCCTTAAATCATGGGCTGCAGCACCTGGACAGGCATAAAATGCAACTCTCCCCAGACAGAGGGTATTTATTTAGAGTGGTGAGTGATGTGCCTCTGAACACATGCAGTTCAGCCTTGTGGTAACAGCATCTCTGAGATAGGTCCTCCAAAGTAGGTAACAGAGCCTCTGCCTACAGGGGCAAGTTCTGCAAAGACCTTCAAAATATTCAGTAAGCCTTTACAAGGGCAGTCACTTTGAATACAAAGGGAGAAGACATTTGGTGTAGCTACTGTGGGGGGGGTTACATTAAAATGGTCTCTGCTCTTGGGGGAAGTTAAGCTAAGGAAGCTTACATTTTGGGGGATTGGAAGGTGGTGCTGCTGTCCTCTTCCTCATCTTTACTGCTTTTCCTCCCTCATCTATATCCATTCCAGATATAAAAGCTTTTTTATTGCAAGACTATTTTTGCTAGGTGAATTAAAAGGAAACATTTGCAGCCCCTTCTCCCCAGTGCAAATGATTCCAGCAGCAGTGATCTCTGGCTGGGCCCAGCCCCTGTGGTCAGCCTGAGAAAAAAAGACAAGTGTAACAAAAGGATGAAAGTGGGCTGTCATTAAAACATGGCTCTTTTGAGATACGCCAGTGTATCTAAATGGTGCTGCCTTACTCTACAGATCTGCTCCCTAGGAGCCTGGTGAATCACTAAAGGCAGCAGATGTGACTAAGACATTTCCTAACTCATTTTTAATCCTTTTGGCACAGCAGTGCCAACACACTAGCATGAACTATATCAACAGGACTGTTTCTTAAATTCTGGCAGTGTTGTGGTGGTGCAATCCCATTGAGGCTGTTTGGCACATTAACATGACCGTGAAAAGCACGGATTTCTTTTTAGATGCAGCTAAGAATTGCATCTTGCCTGCTGGCTCTTTGTTACTGATGACAATACACAGGTGTCATTGAGGTCTAAGCCCAGTGACGTGTGCAGAGCTGGACATTCTGACACTGCATATCTGGGTCAAAGACAGCTTGATATGGCCTCCTAGTACTAACAGTCACTTTTCAAAGCCCATGCTGCTACCTCCTGAAATGTGCAGCCTGCTTGTTTCTGCGTGGCTACCCCAGAGCAATTAGATTGCCTCCCTCCACTTCACCCCTCTGTTTGTGCCTGGGGACCTGGGACTGCTCTTTGGCTTCCAGTTTGTTGCTCTTCTTATATATGGACTTGCACAGAGCAACAGCTGAGTCACTAATGCTCAGAGCTGTACAATGTGTTAAACATCCCACCCACACCACAAGGTGGAATTACAGTTGTGTACTCTCTGTTGTGTTTGTAACACTGAGGAACTCTGACTACATGCACCTTTCTCTTTCTATCCCCCATTAACCAGTTATTCTTTTAGCTCAACTTTACTCTGCCACTTAACCATTAGCTGTATTGTCTACATTTTAAAAAGTATTTGAAACAGAAGTAAAAAATTCAGTTATTACTGACCTTAAACACCCAGAACAAGGCTGTTATTTGATTTCTTTATCTCAAAAATGATAAAGCACTTGAGCATTAAACTCTTACTCTCTCCAACAGCAGTTGAGTCACTAAGCTGATGACATGTGGATTAACCACACAGTCTAGCAAATCATTGGTAGAAAGGGCTGTTTGTGAAGCATTTGGACTGCTGTCTGAATCCATTTGATTTGCAGGTGTTTTGCAGTCATTACTCATTACCAATTGCTTCCTGGTGCAGTGCAATTTTCCAAAATGTCCTCCTTCATTTTCATGGGGAAGATCTCTATAGTCACTTTCAACTGCACCCGCATCCATTGTGCTTGTTTCTTGAGACTGCGGTAAAACTTGAATAAGGTGAGGCCCAAAAGGTATTTTCTGAAACTTTTCTGTTTTAAATGTTGAAAAGTCAAATTCATGGGTTAGCGATTTGCAGCCCTCTGGTTCACAGCCAACTTGCCTTTTCCTCCTCTTGTATGAGGCACTTCTTACTTGCTCTGCTCCAGTGCTGCTGGGATGTGCCTGCTCTGACGTGCTTGCCTTATGACACTTGAAATATGCAGACACTGCTTTATTCAGGTACTGAAGATTGATTTCATGGGATGTTGCCTCAACCTAAGAAAACACCCAAAATGCACTCAGTTAAAAGGAGGAATGTTTCAGTTCAGTGTTGCGTGATTATCTTCCAGGGATTATTTTTCCTACACGAGGAGAAGGACTTTAAAATTTATCTTTCAGGCACCAGAAAGAGTTAAGCAAAATGTAATTGTATGCTATCACTCCTATAACGGAGCAAGAGAGTGCTTACCTCAGTGGGATTTAGCCAGAGATCTCCATCACTGGGATTTTCTGCTGATTTTATGGCACATACCAGTGTTCGAGTTATTGCTTCTTCTACGCGGGCTTCATGATCTGCATCCTGCCTCAAGGGAACAAAGTGTTTGGAAACAGGTTAGCACTTAGATCTCTACAGGAAGTTGGAAGATCTTAGCAAGAACTAAATGGATGGCCTTAGTTTGAAAGCCATGTTCATGTATGTAAAGTAGGTGAAAGGTTTTGGGCTTCTGAAGCTCCTAGTCATGCATATAGAGCTCATGAGTAACAGCACAGCCTTTGGTGTGACTGCTCATGCAGACAATGATTTGCAAGAAATAGATTCTAGTGTGTGTATATAATCTTTTTCCTTATTAGCGTTCTGTTAATTGAATCTGGTGCTTGAAATTACAATGCAATGTTAGCATTTAATATATGCATTTATTGGATTCCTTAGGACTAGAAGGACCATGAAAGTACATAGAAAATTTTATATATCTACATATTATGTCTAATCTAAGTCCTTAAACTAAGGATGTTACAGCAAGGCAGCAACTACCTAGGGTATGGAGATGAGCAAAAGTGAGGCTTAAACTTCAGGAAATATTTTATCATTTAATAGTAACAGAAGCTAACATATTGCTCCAATTTTAAATATCAGGAGAAGGAAAAATGCTTTTCCTGTGAAAGCTTTCCTGCTAAACTAAAAATTAAGTTAGTAACTAACTCTTTGTTTCAGGCTTTCACTTCCTCCATCATCTCCTTGGGCAGCTGGGTACCAGTTAGTTTAGGATAGCAGAAATAAACTTTATAGGATCTTTTTTTAACTTTTTCCCACTTATCTGGGTTTCTTGTATGTGAAAGGAGACAGTAAGACTCTCTACAAAATGGGTAGTTTAGTTACTTCAATAACAGATGCCTAGGAGTGGATACATAAATTTGGTTTCATTGAGTTGCTAAGACATACAGGTTTTGGAAGAAAGATGTAGCCTAGTCAACACACAACACTGCATTGCCTAATTGTGGCTTCAGGGAACATGTCAAACAAACCACGCGTCTTGATAGTATGAGTGTTGAAGGCAATAATTCATTTGGATCCCGGAGCAGAATTTGGGATAGAAGCAGGGGAAAGTGCATCAGTGAATGCTCTGCTTGCTAATGGCCTTATATAATGAGTCCCCAAAACACTGAGTTTATCTACATGGGGAAATTATTATTTAGGGTGTTGCACTCTTGCTATCCATCAAACCAAGATGAATCCCAGGGTTGTACTGATTGCATGAGAATATGTTAAGAAGCATGGAGTGCTTTGAGCAGCTCACATCCAGCTGAAAACAAATTAAACTTCTACTCTGAAGGCTTGTCAATATAATTAATGGCTTCACTAGAACTATAATGTTGGCATGATTCACATCTGTCAATATGAAAGCAGCTGGTAACAGCTGCAAGCAAGAACTGCTTGATTTGGTAATGGAAATATCCTCAATATTGTCTCTCAGCATCCACATCAGAATTTTTATAGATGGATTGCCCAATACCTAAGTGCTGCTACCATAATCTGTAGGGATGATATGCATAAGGAATTTTCACCTGGGTTGCAATGGTTACATGTGTTTATGGTTGCTTTTTATATTTCTTTGGGGTTGGGGTGGATGTCATTCATTAGTAAAATCCAACAAACACTCCTGCTCATCATGACATCTATACACAATCTGCCTTTCTTGTCACCAACAGTATCTCGGACACTTCAGCAAGACTTTTATGACAAGAAAGGCCATGGAGCTTAGCTCAACTGTTTTTTTTTTTCCCCTCCAGCACACAAAAACATATATATAACCCAGCCACCTGGGAGCTGTCAGCCCAGCACAACTGACCAGGTCCTGACCTGCTCCTCCAGTGGGGGGATGATTTGTGAGGCACAACTTAGGGTGCAAGTGTGTGTTGACATCAGGGTCTTCAGGAGCATGGGGCGGACAGCCAGTTCCTCTGAATTACCTCAAAAGCTGCTCAAATTTAAGGCAGACTTAAATGGTTGCTCTGTAATATTGTTGGTACCTTCTCTGGCACTAGACAGTCTGACTGTACTTGGCTCAGTATGGGCTATGGGCCTGCTGTCCTTTCTAAATATGCAGTCTCATCTGGAAAATTGCTTCATGAGGAAAACACCCAAGTTTGCTTCTGCTCTGCAAAGGCTTGGTTTGATGTTGGTATGAGAAATGTATTGTGTAGTCTTTGAACAGCAGCTGAACGCATGTGTTCATCCCCCTGCAGACTTCCAATCTAATAAAGGTGCAAAAAAAAATGCAATAAGCACTTTAGTGAGGCAGCTTTCACATGTCATTTTGAAGGGCCTTTTTTAATATTAAGTTAGGACTAATGATGAAGTAATTTGAATCAGAAAACCTTCTGCAGTATTGAGATGATATCCCTGGTACCATCCTGTACGTACTGGGTAACATGAGCAAAAAAAATCAGAGCCTGGGGGAAAGAAAATTAATTAAATACCTAAGAAAATCCAACTCCAGGCAAATCAAAACTATCACAGAAATGAAAATTCAAACATCCTCTGCCACTCCCATCATATTAATCTGATTTAAATTCTAATTTAGCTTTGTATGTAAGCATGTGCTTGAGGTGAAGCTGCTGTTTGTCATTCCCTATTCAGCACTATGTTGGTTAATCCATGAGAAATTAGGCATGAAAAGTTTAGCTTGTTTGTTTGCCTGATTGAGGTAAACTTGCATATGACTTCTACTGAACTGGGGCTTCAGATCTGGAATCTTGGAAGGTTCTTCAGGAAAAACTGTAGCCATAAGGGCTCTTCCCCTCACCAGCTGCTGAATCCAGCAAACCCAATAGGGCTGAACCAGACAGGCAAGGGATAAAATGCTTCAACCTTGATCCTTGCAAAAGATCTTGCTCAAGCTGAGCAGGAAATGCAGCTTGAGTTCTGAGTGGCATCGTTCCTCTGTCCAGGTCATGTTCTTTTCATGGTTTTTGTTAGAGGTGCTTCTCTTTTCTCCCTCCTGCCTTCTCTAGAAAAAAAAACTTGAAACAAATGTGCCAGTGGCAAAGCATAGCTTCATTTTAGTGGCAGCTGAAAAATTATGCTAGTAGAACATGCAAGTCTGCAAAGTTTTCTGGCATCCCTGAGGATAAAAGAAGCTATGTAAATGTAACTTAGTACACTGATACCACTCAAATTGGCTCATGAGGTCATCAGATCTGGGACAGGATTATTTGTCAACTTTCCTACTTTTTATAATGTATGCACACATGGAAATGCTACAGCACCATGACATAAGGAAAATACCAGCTCAATCCAAGAGTTTATGCTGACAGTGATGGGGTCAATGGATTCCACATAGTGCCACCAGTGCCTTGGAATAAGCAGGACCTGGAATCAGAGAAAACACATTAGGGTACCAGCAGAAGGCTGAAGAAAGCTCAGGTGATCTAATCAAGGTGGTGTGGGATGCAGAGGCAGAATGAGGCAAGGAATAGAAGTAGGTGGTGAGAGATCTTTTTCTTCTAAATAGCCTTTCCCCAAGACTTAAATGCTTCCTTGCTACTCCCATTGTATCAAATACTATTGTGTAAGAAGTGGACATGATCCAGAACTACCTCTCATCCAAAATCTTCTCATATGAAGCAGCATAGTAACCTTTTAACTGCTCTAGATAAGCAAGGTCCAGCTGTACAAAGGGACTGCAGCTAATGTAGCTGTAGAGCAGGGCTTTAGGGAAAGTCTCAGCCAAGTAAGTATTCTTTTGTAGATTCTGTAATTGAACAGGCTTTCCAGTTCCTTTAGAAGGACTGCCAGCTGGCTTCCCCCAAAAGCAGGCATCCTAATGCTAGTCTAGGTGATTAACAACATGTAGCTTCAATTCTGGTAAATAATTACCTGTATTAAACTTGTCGCTTTTAGTAGATAGGCTTTTAAAAGAAGGTGTCCCAGAAACCACGACAATCTAGTTTAGATCAGAGCTTTACGAGTATATCAGGGTGATAGCTGTGACATAAAATTGATTCTAACCCATGGCTTTTATGGTGCAAAGACATTAATGTTGTTTTGATGATATAGTACAAGCTTTTCAGATTACTGAACATTAGATTAACATAGAGCTATCAAGAAAGGCATAAAAGATGGTTTTTGACAGGGAATGAAAATGGTCAGAGATGGATAAAAATATAAACCTCAGAGTAGGGAAAGTGAAGCAATGATCTGTATCTGAATCACAGCCAATTTTTTTTCTTGCTACACACAAATTACTGAAAAGAATGTCCTGCTAGCTAGGTAGCCCTGTGCTTCATTATATCAAAACATGGCTAATGAGAAAATGTCTGAAAGAAATGATGACTGTAGCCCTAGTCCTCCAAATGCTTATAGGATGGTTTTGGGCCACAGGCAGAAATGCTCTCCACAGGTTTTCAATTTAAGAAGGGGAAAAAAAGCACAAGCTATCTAAAGGTCAAAAGCATTTGGAAATTGTATTTTAATCCAGTACAGCATAGAAAACAGAAGGAAGAAATTGAGAGAAAGGGGACAAACAACTGTGCTGCTGGTGGCACAGTCCAGGCTACTGCTGAACAAATGAAATGCATTGCTTAATTAGATGTGGTTGCAAACACCAAAAGAAAACAGGTATGCTTGAATCTGTTAGCAATGGCTTACACTGCTTAGTGTGATATGTTATCTGGAATGCTGTCTCAACTTTGAGATGATCCTACCAAGGCAGGATTTAGCTATGGAGCTGAACATCATGAAGTCAGGCTACCAAACAAGACACTAAAAAGGAAAGAACTGAAAGGGAGAATAGTAGAAAATGCAGTTTTGCAGGTGTGGGTGTGCACATATGCACAGATGCAAAAAACATTCATCCGTAGGGAGCTCAGCATTCACACATGTCAATGTGTTGCAGATAAGGTTGTGGAGGGCCATTATTTAACAAATATCACTGGTGATTAGTTCTTACATCTACAAGTATATTAAACCCTACACAGACTGAAGCAAAAACATGGTTCTACATAGAACAAGTTTCAGAGTAGTGCTTTTATCATACAAACCTACACTTTCAATCAAGAGTGTAGTTGCAATGGGATTGTGTTAGCAAGTGTTCACACTTTGACTGCAGAATCATACAAAAAACAAAGACTTGTCTCCTTAATAGGGGATCTTAAACTACATCCATTGTTAAAGAATCAGGGTGCCATTCAAATGACAGGGTATAATGATGAAGCCTGGAAAATGTTGCTACATGTTAGAAGGTGGCATAGTTTCTAGAGTATCTGTTTCCAACAACTGGGTCCTTACTGTAAGACTCTCATGGGAAGAGTGAGTTTGTAACATGCTGGAGAAGTGGAAGATACAAGGGAATGGGGTATGTTGCAGAGGGAGTATGTAGCAAGGGAACAAAAGCAGGAGACAAAATAAGGGAAGCGTATAAATCTTTCAGTAAGAGGGGCTGCCTGGAAAAACAAGATGAAAATTAGGAGTGGAAGCTGCTGGCTTAACATGACTTATGTACAAAGTGGAGACAATTCCTTTGGAAAGATCAGGTATGGCTAGGATGAAAATACAAGCCCCCCCAGCTAGTCCAGTCTTTTCAAACCAAAGAGGAAGAACTTTCTCTTTTGAGAAACTAATCAGATTTCACTTGCGAGCAGGTTAAGGGTAATTGCAAAGTTGTGTATTTCTGCAGCTGGCACTATCTGCTGATGCAATTTATAGAGGAGCTACAGAGCTGTCACTGTAAGAGGCAAAACAGGTACCATAAGCTACTTGCTCTCTTTTATTTTTTAGCAACCTTATGCTTGTTAAAATAAGGATTTATGGCAGCAAGAAAATTGAAATTATCAAAATGCAAAAGGGCAAAAAAATTTAAGGAAGATGAAGAAACAAAAACAAAAATACAGCTGGTGAGGGAGCAGCTGAACTAGCAAAGACAAAACAATAACCCAGCAGAGAGAAGTACAGTGGGATTTTTCTAGCTTTGCAAACTGGATGGAAAGAACTACCCATTTCACAACAAAATAAAGCAGACTTCCATATTTATGAATATAGGGCACAGATTCAACTACATTGAAATAGGAAATGTGAAAATAAACCCCAGTGGGGGAAAAAAAATGCAGCAAACATTTCACAGGGGAAAATGCAAGGTGCAAAAGCAGGACAATCATTCCAAGCTAAGAGAATTTTGTTGCCTGCTTTCTACAGAGTTGTATCTAGCTTCGTTGGTTGGGAAGACACCAATCTCAACAGCAACCAATCAGGTAATTCTAATATTTAGGCTAGTGGTAGGTAAATATAGCAGATGAAGTCAAAGTAGGACAGAAACCTCAGAAAGGATAAAAACAAAATTTTAGACTCTAAGAGGAGGGGAGAAAAAAATCAAGAGAACAGTTGGGAGAGTAAGTGGAGCAATGCTGAAGACTCGTACAGCACAGAACAAAACAGGTTTAAATTCTCAGTGGATGTGATTAACTTGATACAGTGCAAAGGTCGGGCAAAGGTGGAATCACTTCAAAAAAGAGAGCATACCCTGAAGTAAAATATTATACTAAGAAATTCCGGCTCATTAAGAAAATATGTAGGTAAATGCCAAGTTAAGGAAGCACCAAAGAATGTATATGTGATGGGAGGAAAAACTCCAGAGCTACTTGCAAACCTGCAATGGAACATAAACACCACAAAACACATAACCAGCCCTCTCTATGAACCCCATGCAGAGGGCTGACAGCAGTGGTGAGGATGACTCCCTGGGAGTGTTGTCACTCCATGCCATGTCCCAACCTGTGCTGGGGAGGAGCTTCTTACCCAGTCTCCCTCTTCCCTGCTGCTCTGGTGTCTTCCCACCTGCTGAAACAGAGAGCCCAGGGCCACTGGTGGCAGAAATGCAGGCACTGTCCTGGGGAGAAGCACTGTGTGCAGATAGAACAGGGCTGTTACCTTAGTGCATCCATAAGGAGCCAGGTGAGGGGATGGGAGCAGCTTAGTGAACAGGTGGGAAGAGTAGAGTCTGGAACTGGCAGTTTTCACCTGTGGTTTGCTTGACTTTTTGGGGGGCACTCATGGGGTTCTCCATATGTTGCAGGCTGGGTGGTGCTTTTCATCACTGATAATAGTATAAATTCAACTCCTGGATTTTTCTACCTCCTCTGTGATGGAGATGATAGCTCTGGTGTCTAGAGGATGAGCTGGGATGTCTGCTGTGTTGAACAGAGCCTTCTCTACGGTGGTGACATGAGGCCAGCTCTGTATTCTACCACTTGAAAATCCTCACCTTCTTCCCCACCTCCCCCCAAAAGAAATTATCAACCATCTACTACTACACACAATGCTACTGATGATTCTGAATTCTCCTTTACTAAAATCAGTTAAACTCTTCAAAAAAAAAAAAGGTTTTTTCTTCAAAAGCAGTTTTTAACTGCAGTCTCTTTTAAGAAGTATTTTATGTACTTTGAGCTGGAACGTTTTATTGCCCTTCAAAAAGTTTGAATTGCTGCATTTCCCAACTTACTACCTCATCTTTTTTGTATCAGTTATTTCTCTTTACTATTGAGACAGTGTCTGTTCTGCTGTTCCCCACTTGAAGCCCAGTCCGAAGTTCTCACCCCTTTTTGTTAAAGGTGGCACAGAGGGAAATCCTTCCCTGACCTCATGAAGATTTCTGCTTGCACAGGACTAATTAGAAGTCAGAGGTCTGCTGACACTGCTGTGAGCTCTGGCTGCTGATCAGGATCCCACAGTGTGAGACACTGCAGCAGGAGCATGGCAAGAGAAAATCTTGCTGCTGTACACAGGAACTTAGTGATAACTGCAGTTATGGATACAGACTTAGATGTTTCTGTAGCCTTCCAGAAGGCAGGCAAGGGCAGCAAGGTTCTCAGCAGAAGCCCACAGTGACAGGTAATTGTAAAGCAATAAAAAGCAATGTTTTCTTTTCTGACAAAGTTTTTCAAGGCTGGACAAATGCAGCCTTCTCAACCTTAAAGTGCCTTTGAGACTAGCTCAACTAGGCCTTTCCTCACACCTTTGGTGTCTAGAGCTGATGGCAGTTCTTCTGGCTCCAGGCTGCACCTGGCAGACAGGGTCAGAAAGCAGGCTGCAGTCTCATGTGTCCACCTTCAGACATGCTGAAATGCATTTTCTAGTCTTTTTTACCATTGTCTAGTTATATGGATTAAGGGAGAGATTAAGAACAATTAGATTAGCAAGCAGAAAGGAAGCAAGAAGCTGCTGAGAGGTGGGGCAAAAGAGAGAATGATCAATGATTTTTTTTTATTTGTAAACCACCTCAGTTTTTCACACACTTCTCAGGTAGCACCATCTCTTATTTTTTCATTATCAAAAAGTTAAGCATCTATGTGCATAGGCTTCTTTTATAGCCTGAGCAGAAGTACGAGGTGGGATGAATGCTCTGGCAGGACTCTAATTGTATAAGACAGGGAGGATGAACTGCCTTGCAGAGGTGCCAGGTTCTTCCCACTAATGACAGACAGGACATCTGTCTAGGACAGGGTTTAAGCTGAGGGTACTGGTTCTTCCCCTAATTCTCTTAACACTTTTCCCAGAGACCTAAGGAAAAGTAAAGGGTGGAAGATACTACAGCAGACACATTTTGTCCCATTTGCAGTCTTTTATGCAGTATTTGTATAGTTGTGAAAACAATCAAGGTGTTACTAAAAATATTGTGGAATTTATGAGCAAATAAAATACCAATGCTTTGGCTGAAAACTCACTAGCTTGGTAAGCACAAATCAACCAGCAGTCAACCTGCTCCATGCTTACCATTCAGCCTTGCAACCATTACATAGGTGACCAGGTCCAAATGTTTACAAGGAACCCCTACGCTTGTGTGACACAGCTTGTGCCTGTAAATTTGTGGATACAGTCATGTACAGCTGCCAACCCTAGAACTACTCAGCTGCCTATTTAAAAAGTTATCTAAATATTATCATTTGTACTGAGAACAGACCATTAATGTATAACCAGAAGTTGCATTAAAACCTCTGTGAAAATTCATCCCACAGACGCTGGTCAAGTAGACAACAAACCCTTATAAAAGCTAAAGTCGCTACTTACATTCGTAAGAGATTCACCTCTGAACTATGCAGTGAAAGTAGCGAAAAGGCAAAAAGGATGCAACTGAAGCGCACACTATGCATTGGTACAACATATGAAGGAATTCTATTTTAGAGCCTTAAATGGATGTAGAAAAATGGCTTGTAGCAAAAAACGACCAGAAGGTGGCATTAGACACATTAAGTTTTTGATATTCAAAGCTGCAATCACTCTACATGCAGTTGCTCTCCTGAATACCTAAGAACACCTTTGTCTTTATTTTTCAACCCCGCATTGTTACAGTATTTAATCCAAAATGTTCTGCATCTCCTCTGGGAAGGAGTGGAGATGCTACAAACTAACACAAAATAAAGCAGGCTGCAAATTCTAAAGCAATTGTATTAACTCCATGCGAAAGCGACTGCTAAGCTTTTATCAGGACTGTTATTTAGGGGTCTTCTCACTCTTTAACAAAGGAGTTCTTCTAGGTCATTCCTTTCCTCTCTATCAAACAGCAGCAGTCCCCAGCCAGCTGCCCCATAAGCTTCTGGATTAGATCACAGCATCACCCAAAAGGCACTGATAAATTAGGTGAAGGCAATACCTCGCTGCTCCATCACTACCTATGTTACTTTCTCCCCAGAAAGTCGAACAGCATCTCCTTCATGGCCATGAAGTATTATGGACCTGGCTCAAGATCTTTACTCCTAGCAAGACTAATCTGTAATTGTTTTAAGTCTAATTAAAATTAAGGTCATATGAAAGGTTTGCTACCATACTCAATCATTCCAAAGGAGACTATAAACTGAAACAGCACTGGGGATCATGGATAATACAATGCTGAATGGATGTGGCATTTTTACCAATAGTAAAAATGTGTTCTTCGTGCTTTATATTATTGAACACAGTTACCTTACAAACTGCAGGCAGCAAAACTAATCGTTTTGCTTCAGGAGTATGACTAAGAGTTAATGTAGTGCAAACAATGCAACTTGATCACAGACTCCCCTGCATTTGCAACTCTACCAGTAGAAGAGCATACTGTTCCCAGTCAACAGACGATATCCTCTTGTTGGAAACTACTATCCTGCTCCAGTCTGCCACCTCCACAGCTCACAGGAGCATTCTTCACTTTGCCTCACCAAAATTAGCTGGATTAGCAAAAATCTGTTCTTTAAACTGTTGAAGGCAGCTGGGTTTGCCAGTTAGGGGTGAGGGAACGCTCGCAGAAGTCGCTGAGCTGGTGGGTCAGAAGAGGTGACAACATCTGGCAAGAGAATGGTGAAAAGATGCTAGAAGCTGCAGCTCCGCTGTCTTACACAGCCAGAGCAATGCACACTGCAAAATTCCTTTGGAAAAGCCTGACAGTTTGAGATGCACAGGAGTGCTTTACAAGGACATGTACTGCTGAACAAATGAAAAGGGGTAATTCACTCTAAATACAGGCCATGTTGATTAAATAAAGGAGGACACGATCTACAGCGAGACATTAGGAATTCAGAGTCCTGAGTCCTACTTTCATACTGCTGACTGCCTATGTGACTATAAGCCAGGCACTTATAACTGAACTTTCTCAATAAAACAGGGTTAGTAACATCCTCGCATTCTTGTAAAGTTTCGTGAAACGTCTGGATGGTATGCGCTTTAAATGCAAGTATCATCATTATAATGCTCTGCTATTAAAGCAACAAGTTGGGCCAGTGTTCCCTGGTGATGTTTATTCTTCACCATCAATATATGAGTTCCTTTGCTGGCTCTATCTGCTCGTTAATCAAATACCTTTTATGCAATATACTGGTTTCAGGGTAGACAGGTTAGAGTACTGTTGAAGAAAGTTTTGAAACAAATTGGAGGTAGTTGCAAGACCTGTTTTGGACTGGGTAGTCTATTGAACTAACTCTCCAAATGTTTGAGGTTTGTGTACAAAAAGGCTAGTAAAATAGCTGTGAGCAAAGAAAATTTCCATGCTGAGAGAACTACTATATCAAACCTGAGTGCAGAATGTAGGGGGAGGGAAAAACCCCAGTCATTTTGTTAAGAGTTCCTAGCCTTCAGTTAGCTGGTCAAATAACTTACTAGGATCTTTAATGTAACATAAAGCTCATATGGAAATGGTACCTGTCCTGGACTGAGTGTAAACACATGGACTGTTGTGTTCCTAAATGCAGGAAAGCGTTTCAGATCAGGGTTGGCAACATTGACTTTGCTGAATACGCTGGATTCCTCATAAGGGATCCTGGTGGGATAAAGGAAACTGGTGTCACTAGGTGGGAAGATGTGCCATCTCTTCCTGAAAATAGAAGATAAAAATGTATTCAGTGCATGTCAGTTACAGCAAAGAACTAAAGGCAGTAGCAAGGTTTTCAGTAAAACACAGATCTGCCTTGCTGTGTGAATCTCCTACGCAGTACGAACACAGGCAGTGCTTACAGGCTGTCTACAAGAAATGTTTTTAAAATATTCCACTTTTTAATTTTTCATCTGAAAAGATTTACAGCTTCTCACCAATTATTTTTAAAAGGCAGATAAAATACAATTTTAAAAAAAAGCTCTCCCATCTGGTTCCTCCTTCTTCCCATCTACAGAGCAGCACGCAGCATTCACAGATGCTCAGAGAGCATTAACAATTGTTCCACAAACTAGAGGAAATAATTTCATAAGAGACAACACACATTCATTCACTGAATGAATAGCTGCTGTAACCATGTTTGTTTTAAAAGAAGAGCACTGTTGTTTACAACAGCAACAGTAAAGGAGGATGGATGTGTTCTTCTGTTTCCTATCACCTTGTTCGGTACTTATTTTGGCTATGGTCACAAACCCCTCATTCTTAGTAAAACTCACCTTGATGCTCCTATGCCACAGTCATGGCAACGGCAAAAATAAAACTAGAGACGTCCACAGATGTCAGCATCCTCAAACACCCTTATTTTTTTTTTGATGTTATCAGCACCACATGCTGAAAATGTGGCTTTTGTTTGGGACATGGGGGTTAAGAACTCACTGCCGTGACTAAATGACCAGGTCAAGCAGGACAGGGTTGTTCTGCTCATGAGGGCACTTGTCTTCCAGGTTGTTTTCTATGCACCCAAAGAAACCGGTCAACACAACACAGGGCCAAGCAGAACAGAGAGACAGACCTCTTCATCATCAGGAGCTAATGTCTCCATTTCATTTACACAGACCAGATCACAGGCAAAAAAGAATAGGCCAGAACTGGTGGTGATTGTTTTATGGATACTATAAATTAAATGTCTTAGCAGGCACATATGTTATTTAGAAATAGAAATTTTATATGGCAGTACTTCAGGTGATGGAAATAACCAGAAAGGAATATACAAAGAGAAAATTTATTACATTTCAGAAGCGTCAGGCGTACAACACTGACCCCTGCACTAAGCAATGGAAAAGTAAAGGCAGTAACTTTGTGGAACATTTGGACAATTTGTGCAGCTCTCCTTTGTTTCAGACTCTATAGCTAGCTAGATCTTTTCTTTTTGTCCCTTTTCTTGGTGCTCACTTCTTGCTTTTTGCTTACTGCTTTTGGTTGTCAGTTCTAAGTTATAGATCTGAAAATGGGTGAAAGGCAGCCAAATGACACAAGAACAGAAGAGCCAGGAATAGCAGGGTAGCCAGAACTGCAGAGATTGGCACAGATGGAAGTGCCATAGGCAGCTGACATTTCTTGGTAATTACCAAGGCTACTGCCGGGTGCAAACACAAAAAACAGTTCACCTGAAACCTGACCCCTACTGGAATTTTACCTTGCCCTCCCAGCTAGACCCTCCAAAGGGGCACAGAATGAGTAGGTTAGGAGGCTCATGGGTTAATCCTGCAGGCTCATGACAAAGCAATATCATGAAGTAACAAATTAAGAAGCCCAAGGGATGCAAGGAGGAAATTCAAGATAGCAACAAAGGGCTAAGGAGTGGTCCCTGGCTTTCGTGCAAAGGCAAATCTATTTAAGTTCAGCATAAGCTTATTTTCTGTTACAAAGTCTGTCTTGTTTGCGAGTCTCTAAAGGGAATCTTTCTGCTCTGAAGAAGCACAGGATTCACAAGCTTGTATAAGTTTGCGGTCTATTTATAGGCTTTGCTCTGAAGAGGGAAAAAACTTTGTCTTTTTAGGCCATGCAAAGGCTTTAGGATTCTTCTTTCCCTAAGATGAACAAGGATTTTGTTCTACCAGAGCAGGAGAGAGTGTTGTGGGAAGGCAGGCAAATTTGCAATGTGATGGTGGAACTCCAGCTGGAGTTCAACACCTGAAGGCAGAGATCAAAAAGGAAGGGCAAGTACCAGGTCTAGATTACTAGATTACTGTATTTACTTAGTACACCCAGTATTTAGGTGGATCCTTAGAAGATATTCAGGCATGTAATGTATTTAGGCACGGTTTTCACTGAGATTTCTGGCTCCTAAATACATTTAAGTGTCTGGACTTCAATGCATAATGCTTACTGATGCGATACGAAGTCTACAGGACTGGTTGCAGCAATAAGTGCAGTGCTGAGGGGGCTTCCAGGGTGTCTTTGCTACACGTTCACCCGAGGATCTGAAGCTGTTTACAAACATGAATGAAAATCAGCCTGAGAGCTAAAGAGAATTACCCTTCTTACAGATAAGATGATGACACATTAATTTGCCTCAGGCCTTAAAGACAGTCAACCTGTTCCAGTGCCCAGAAAAGAAGCCAGCCTGCCTGCCAACTCCCAGTCCTCCACCTTAACCACATGACAACCACGATTTAATTGTTTTACAAAATGTGTCAGAGTAATTAATCACATAAAGATCCCACTGGCAAATTACTCCTTCCACTATACACTATCAAAATTAAAAAAATGCATGCAACTTGTTTTGTTACTCTAGTGTTACTCTAGTAATAACAGATTGAAAAAAAAAGAGGCCAATATGCAAGAAAAGCAGGAAAAAACATAGTATAAAAAAGACGGCGGGCAAACAGGTAGAAAGAAATAGCAACAAAGCCACAGGTCCCCAAAATGAGTTTGAAGCCTTAAATGCTACTTCTAACTTCACTCACAGCTGGCTGCTCCCATCCTGATGTTCCCCCTTTAAATCAATTGTCACAGGCCATTAGAAGCTCCTGCACAGAGAATGTCATAAAGTCTAAAGTAGTTTATTTCCATTTTGTTTCTGGGGGTTTTATTTTTAACTCTTTATCTCCTAATTCCAACTTCCTGAATTCGTAACTACTAGGAAGATTAAAATGTTTAATATTGGACCACGTAACACACAGACCAGGGAGAATCTTCATCAAACTGAATAAAATTACATCTTACCTTCATGTCCCAGTCAAACTCCAACCCCCTAAATTCTGCCTATAAAAAGTTTTGATGCTCTTCAGTCACTCAGAGCTCAGAAAATTAAAGTTATGAGGATCTAGAATTAATACTCGAGTACAAAACTAACTTTACAGCACAATGTAACTTTCCTCTGTATTTGCCGTATGTGTATTTTTACCTTCCTTGTACTTGCAACACTAAATTGCAGCCGTAGGAGTCCAAATGACACGGAGTGTTTGCTCCTTCAGAACCAATCCACAGTGTGCTTTCTTTTCCACTTCTTCCAGGAAAACCAAAGTCAGACCACCTTACATCCTACAGCAATGAAAAGGTTATTTATGTAAGCTGTTACACTGATTCAAATCCAAGGCTAAGTTCTCTGAGTCTCCTGTGTTCTGCCTTCACCTCTCAGTTCCTGTCTGTCTACCAAGGAGTTGTTACTCCTTGGTGGGGGTTCCCATATGTATGGCCTGTGCACCTTCTTCCAAAATTCTCCTCTCTAGGAGCATTTATTCTGCTGACTTTCTTCTTTTTCTCACTACACAACCTCCCAGATCTCTGTCTTCATTTCTTACCCCAGCCTTTCATAATACGAGTTACCTGTTTGTTCTACAGGACTGCCCAATGACTCTGTGGACACACATGGCTTCTTTTCCTTCTTTTCTCTTTTTTTTATCCATTGTCTACTCTTAACCATCCACACAAGCTCAGAATTGCTGTTTGAACAATTCTGATATATGGCATTAAAAAGAAGAAAGGAAGGAAAAATCTCCATCCCCCTTTCAGTCCAATTTGATAACCCACATGGTGTGCCTGCTGTCTCTCTCTGCTCCTGTCTCATCTTTCTCCATGTATTCTGGAAACACAGACTTTATCCAATCTCTGAACAAGTGGTATGCGGTTTTTTGTAAGTTCCTTATTATTTAATGGACACATTCTTTGCAACTGTGGAGGCAGTGAATGTAAAACAATTCAATTACATGGGGAGAAAGGGCAGAACAGGTATGCAACTATTGTGAATGTGATCCTGGAGCTTTCCAGTACACTGATCCTTGACCAAGTTTTGCAGGATGGCTCTGTATAGCTTGGATAAAGCCTTCCCATCTTTCCTTCCCTCACTCTGCAACCTGCACTGCCTGATCACTGGAAAACATTTGAAGTATACAGGCCAGAGACACTGGTGCCTTTTGGCTGGAGCCCCAGACTGAGCCTTAGGAAACAGATTCAGTTCCTGGCTTCCTGATGGTCTCAGGCCAATCACTTCATCTCTCAGCTTTATTCCTTTCCATCTTGAAAAGAAAGGTTATGATATTTGCTCTGTTTCAGTAAAGCACTTTCAGGGTCATTCACCTCACCTAACTTTAGGAACCTAACTTAAGCTTGGTTCCTGCTCTTGTCAAAGCACTCTCCGCCACCCCTTGGAAAAGTCTGTCTTTTTCCACTGTCTATAAACAGAAAACAGGAGTCTAGCCTCCAAATTTAAGTACATAAGCTAGCTGCTTGCAGACAGGTGGATGACCATCCTTTTTTAAGGTCAATGGATGAGGAAAACCACAGCTAGACATTATTATAAGGATAACTGCACTATGTCTTTGTATTAAGAAACCCTCAAAATGAGTGATAGCCTTCCCAAAAATTAGGTGTTGCTAAAGATTTTGAATTTCAGAGCTATTGATTTGAAAGATACCATGTGCAAAAAAAAAGCATAAGTCTAATACAAACATTTGTCAAAAGCAGCAAAAAATCAAAAAGAAAAAGTTGCTCCTATAGATTTCAGCAGCCGTAAAATTTAAAATCCAATACAACCATTTCAGTGATAAAGTTAAGCGTAATACCATCTCTATACTTTAATCTCACACCTAAATAGTTTTTGTATTTTGTTACAATTTAAGTGGAAAGAAAGCACACATAATCAATATTAGATTTAAAAGAACTTTTTGAAAATGCTTCAGCTGTAGTAAATAGTTGAAGCGATTATGGGTAAGATAGTTTTTAACCAATGAACTGAAAAGGAACTGGTAGGATTTCTGAAATCTTGTCACAGTGGGCTGCTTTCCTACAATAAAAAGCTACACCAAGAAGAAATGCACTAAAAGGTGTTCCAACCATAACAGATGGCGCATTACATGTGAATTATATTTATTTCATTTGCTGCTTATAATGAAGTTAATTTGTACCCGTATGTCACTTTAAAAGGTCTCATTTCTATTTAAACTTCACGCATATATCTTGCTTCTGATTTATATCTCAAATTCTGTAATGAAATATCAACTGAACAAAAAATGTAAGATGCTAGATACTGCTCATAGATTAGAATAATGGAATCATTACCTTAGCCCACACAACTGTAAATGATAAACAGTGCAATCTAAATTTCAAACAACTTCTAAATGGCCCTATTAATCACTATAAATAACAGTGCAGTTGGCCTTCTTTTCCCCTTCAAGTCACCTTACGTAAATCTAAATAAAATCTAAAATGAAAAAAGGGGTTATCATCAAATTCACATAAGAGTAGAAGAGAATTTCTACAAAGAATTCTTTGGCTGGTATAGATTGTGTAGCAGTGTTTCAAAATCCATGAGTCTGGAACTGACTGATGTATTTCACTCCCATGCCTGTGAAATCAGAAGATGACATACACCATATCTGCTTGCATAACACCATCGCTTTTTTCCTTCCCAGATTCTGCTTTAAAAAAATCCGTGGCATAACCATTACGTGTGTCTATTCTAAAATTACAGTACAATCTGTTGCTTGTTACAGGTCAGGTGATGAGGTTGTGGCATGATACTGCACAGAAATGCAATTCCTGGAGCCTCAATTTTGTACTTGAATGGGGACAAGGGGAAGAAGGAGGTAGGAAAATGGTTGTTTCCTTCAAGTGTGCTTTTATTGACTGAACGAAGCAGCAGGCTATTCAGGTCTTCTGCGCTGCTATTATCCTCACGGTCTTGTGCCATAAAACACAGGAAAATGCTGTCTGTTGAGGCAGAAAGAGAAGGCCAAGGAAGGACCACAGACAGATGAAGTCACTCAAATCTGGGGAAACCTGAAACATCCCTGGAGCTCCAAAATGAGTTTGAAGAACAAGACCTGGTAGCAGCTGTGTGTTCAGTGTGCTGCAGGAGGGAGGGGAAAAAGAAAGGCAAGGTGGTCCCTGTGCCCAAACCTTACCATCCAACCGCAAACAAAGGGAACAAAGAGAAAGGAGTCAGTCTGAAAAAAGACTGAGCACTGAAAAATACTGATTTTGCTGGTATAAAAGAATAAAATATATATAAGGAGCATGGGAAACGCTTTCTGACGAAACAATTTGAAGGGGCTTATCAGTTTGTGCTTCCCATCATCCCAATGATACAGTATTTGCAGAGAATTATGACTCCATCTTCACATTTGAAAGTGTAGAAATGAATGAGGCTTCATTTACTATTCTTTCTTTATATATTTTGACAAAATACTACTTTTGTATAGCTATCCTTAATTTTGCCCTCTTACAATTTGCAAGGAGTAGTAGTGGGAATGTAGATGAACTAATACATTGAAATAGCAGATACCCACAGAAAAATTGAAAGAAAGTACTCCAGCTAGGTGTCCTAATACCTGCGTTTGGAAAGCACCATAGATTATGTACTTCCATGGACAGGTTACTTCATTTATTTTTACTGCCTATATGGACAGTCAAGGCATAATAATCCTGCAAACTCAGAATTCACAACAAGCCAGGCCTGCCTGTCATCTCAACACCCTATTCCCTCCTCACTTTCATACCTTTGGCAGAGGTGCAGGGAAGATGTTCAGCTGCAGAGGTCACACACATGACTCGCTGCTCCCTCAGCCTGCTCTGAAAGTCCTCCCTCCAGCCACAGAATGATGCAGGGCTAAATGGGGAGCACTGCCAATCTGGTAGTTGTTTTTGTTACATGTGATATTTTTTTTAGGCATATAAGGAGACCCAGAAATTTGGTTGGCTGCCATGTGGTACAAGCCTGAGAGCCAATAGCTTTCACTGCAAAATTTTAAAATAAATGGTCAAAGGGGATCACAGAAGCTACACTAGATAAATTGCAATGATTAAGCTAGTAAGAGACAATATGAATGCTTTACCTGGAAAATTTCCGCCTTGTCTTCAAATATCCTGGCAATGTATTTGTAGTCAGCATAAGCCCAATATTTGGAGTGCTCGAAAGAACTGAAGGGTCCAGAGAGACAAGAAGGCTGTCCGCTACTCCAAGCCAAAAACTCTTCAAGTGTAGCTTTCACATAGCTACACCTGGTTTCAAACTGGGGAACTACAGCAACAAAAGAAAAGCCAAATATTACTTGAGCACTGAGCACAAAACCAGTAAAAATCGTAAGTAGTTTCTCTCTTGGCTCTGGGTAAACATAATATGAAATACAAAGCAGGACTAGGTGGCTTGACTCTGGTCAATAAAATGGTTCTCATCACCTAACTCATAATTAGTGTCTGAGATTATTGCTTTTTCATTAATGTTTAAGTGAAAGGCTGTTACCTTCAACTTGCTGTGAGGTAAAAGCACACCAATAGTTACTGCTGCTCATGTGCAAGGCATCGTTAAGCACAGTAACTCAATAATACATCCAAGTCCCCTAAACAACTTAGACTCTGTCCTTTGCATGATCTCTCTTCTTAAATGTGAGCTGCAATTGTGCACACGAGTATCTGTGCACCCTTTGTCTCCACGGATTTTTGTAGATGGACATGTTCATCTTTCCTGCTTAAAGCATGACTAAATCAGCACAGCAATGCATAGGAAGCAAAGTATGGAGCCACACGCACATCAGTGATCATTCAAAATGCTGTGTGTCCCTGTTTTTCATTTGGGACCGAAGAAAGCACACTGTCGTGTTTCTTGCGAGACAAAGAAAAGTGTTTACCAGCAGTATTTTGCTCCCATCGTGCTTTGGTCATGCTGACTGATACAGCTTTTCAGCTCAAGGTCAGGTCACTTGGAATGCCTACAAGATAGCCTACATCATAGCAGGTTTTCCTTCTGGTTATCAGAAATCTTCATTTCCTACATCTGCTAATTGTGCCAGCTTCAAAGAGACTTACCAACATTAAAAAAAAAAAATTACTGTACTTTAACCACTACTGGGGAAAAAATTACTGCAGCCTGCATGAATGACAATGATGGAGCTGCAATTTAACCTTGTGTAACTTGCATAGAGCTGTTCAAAAATGGGATCCTTTCACTGCTGCTGCTGTGCAGCAGCAGCTCTTCGTTCTTTAATGCTCTCATTCGGTTATCACAGCCATTCCCATACAGTCTCATACATTTCTTCTTATTCCCTTTGGGTGGGAAAACAGCTTTTGCAAACCTTTATCACCATCATTCTGTCATTTTCCATTGTAGTAGCCTAGGTAGCAGTTTTCCTTCCCCTTACTATCAAATTCATTAACTAAAAAATGCCAGATAAGCCTCACTATTCAGCAACACGTAACCTCGGTCTCCGCAGTATAAGGGCTTCCTAACCTAAGAACTGCATGCAAGACATATAAATCACCTGCAATAACCAAAAAACACTATATCTGATTCCCTCTCCGTGTTGCGGTTCAATGCTCTCTCCTGATATCCAGTCATTAATGCAGTGCACATCATTTTACTAAAAGATGGTCTGATGGAAAAATTAGATAAAAGATACAAGCATTATTGAAGGTGGCTTAATATGTATATTATTTTGATGAGAAAAACGAGTGCTTAAGACACTGCCTATTTTCCTAGATAACTCAGGAGCAAGTATTTTAAAGGCAAGAAATATGCTCTTCTAGCTCACATTGTATTACACTCTGAGCTTTATTTCAAAAAATGAAGCTATGAATGGCAAGACTATCTTCAAGGATACAATCTCTCCAGGGCAATGTTCTTAGTTTAATTTATAGCTAGTTCAGTACTAAGGTGTGGGTGCTTAGGGAAAAATAAATAGTAATAAAAAAAAGTATTTGGGCAATCTAGACAGATTGTTTATATTGATTTGTAGACTGCAACTAGGGTGAAAACGTTAGCAATGGGCAGCTGAAAGCAAAAACACTATTAAACAGTTTGCTAATACTTAATGACTAAAAGCTGAAGATGTTTTGTAAATAATACATTGTAGATTAAGCCATAGAAGTCTAAAGCAAGCTACCAACGCTGTCTAGTGACATGACATCTGGAGGCATGACAGTCCTCTCGCCCACCTAATGCCACAGATTGAAACTGGAAGGAGGGAGCAAGTGTCTTCTGCACAACAGCAGGTCCTCCTTAGTTCAGGTCTTAGTCCTGACAGATGTCAAGTTCTTTTCTACTCAGGGAGAGTATTTGCAACGTATACTAAGGAAAATGTATAGAAAAGGATAATAGCCTTAGAATATATCCTAAAGCTCCAGTAAAAATGCAAGTGAAACGTCTCCTCCATTTCTTTAAACTTAAAATAAAACCAAATATCCATTCACAGATGCTGGGGAATTAAAATTATTTAAATGAATAATCCAAGCAAGGAGTAATAATTTAACATTATAACAAAGCACAGGCACACTCATAAACCAAAAAACTGACCATCTGGATCCAACTTTGGTACCAATCCAGCTCTCAGCTTTACATGACATTTAGTCAGCCTACGGTATTGTACTATACTCTCAGCTTTCTATTCAGCAACGGAGTCTATAGCCACCCTTGCAGTCCTTCTCTATATCAAACCTCAGAGGCTTGAATTCTTCCACTGTCCTCAGTGGTAAAACCTCTTGGGCAGATGTCCAAGTTGCAGCCCTTTTCTATCCAACTGTGTATTTGACAGGATCAGCTCCACAATGGCATCTCCAAGAAAAAATTCCTCCAGAGATCTCGTGACTCACAGCTGATCAGCACGACAACCTCTTGCCCTCCTCCAGCTTCTTCACAGTAAACTCTTTGTTTATTCATTTTAATACACAAACAGATAAACGGTCAAAATAAGAAGTCTGTATAAAAAAGTCTGTTTTGAGTAAGCTTTCTTCTTCCTTTGTAAATGCTGGTATGCTCCAGGTGGCCATCAGATAGATGGGCTACACTGCTGCATTTTCTCTGCCAGAAACTCAACTTCAGTAGCTGCTGCCTACCTTTAACCCACCCCAGAAAAATAAATCTTCTAGCGTGGCTGGAAGTAGATAGGTACAGATTTCCTGATTAATTGCACCTTCATTGCTCTTGTAATGAATGCTGGTACTCTCTCTGGAGATATCTTATCTCTGTCAGTTCTTAATTCTGTGATTGCATTTTTTTTCCTCTAACAGACACATTGTTTAACTTGTGTAATCAGACAGAATACTATCAAACACATACACTTAGGCGGGTACAAATAATTCACACAAACAATACTGGTAGCTCCCACGGTTCCCTTGTTTCATCTGCCAAATGTGCCTTCCAGATCTGTATGCCTTGGGAAGTTCCAAACTAGCAAGAAAAGCAAATACAAAATCCAAGCAACTCCTACCAAGTTGCCCTGTCTGCAGTTTTCACTTTTTTATGTTAAGGGAATCCCCCCACAAGCTGCAGCTGCGGTACCAATGAAAGATGAGAAGTTGTCATAGCAAGAGGTTTCAAATTATTTAGGATTTTGCAGATGAACCTAATGGCGTAAATAATCTCAGAAACTCTGAAGCAGTCATTTCAGAGTGACACGAAAATACACCGACATGCAAGAGAACAGTTTCCTTCCCGCACATGTTTCCAACTCAGTGCCAGGTGTGGTCCTGTCTAGTCTTAAGGCAATTAATCTCATGTTAACATCGGAAGAATACTCAGAGAGAGCAATACAATTTAGTTGTATTCTTCTGCTAACCACACCACTGCTTCCATTTCATCTGGGAAAGTCAGCGTGAGCAATGATAAGAAAGAGAGGCCCTCGCTGAAAAACACTGTTAAGCACGGAAGAGTGAGATCAACCATTTTCCAAATGACAGTGGCACATGAAATGTATTACATTATTTCAGACTCTGAGATGGCTTGGCTAATGGCTTCACTAATATATCCTTACAATGCAAATCTTTTACAGCAACAGAAGTCTCATTCAGCCACAATATAACCCCTGACAGCTTTAACCATCTTCCTGAAGACTCTTCTAGCTCACATTAGCATATAATGGAGGTTCCTGGAGACAAACTGATTGCTGCCTAGAGATTGATGCCTTTAGGAAAAAGTAAAATACAGATAGATTCAACTTCAAGACACAAATTCCAGTTTAAGCTCGCTCCACATCCCTAGTGACTACAAGTTATTGTTAAAGTCTTATCTGCTTAGTTGGTAGCATCAATCCATCACTTATCCACACAACACTCCATGAGTCCCATCAGAAGGTTTCCCAGTTGGAACACCCTTTGGCTCTCGAAAATGCCTAGTAATTAACAGAGACTAGGACCAAAACTATCCATTAACCTGTGCTAGTGAGCCCTGCATATTAGAATTGACACATTAACAAAGTGTCAAGGAAAATGACATATATATGTAACCTCTACCTTCTTGCCTGTTGGCAACAGGGTGCCTTTCACATGTGCAAGAACTGGCTGATACTGCACTGAAGTATAGTGACACTGCTGTGCAGACTGTACCAACATATTAATTCTACAACTCAGTTATCATATTTGTAGAAAGTGGATATGTAACACTTCCTTTCCCAAGGATGACACAGGGATCATTAATCCAAGCCGGTAATATGCTTTGAAATGCTAAAACGCTGAGCATTCCGCCTCTAACACTTCATTCTGTTTCATCACCTCTCTTGCAAAAAATTGAACATGAAATAATATTGTCATGATACTGTGAAGAAAGCAAATTTCACACAGTGTTGTAAGTAATATAACGTGATGTAATTCTACTACTTCCATAGGAACTGGCAGAGCCTTTTCTGGAGTCTCTGTGCAGACCCTACACTCCAGGAAAGAGGTGGTCCAACTGCAGGTTAGAAGAGCACAAAAATAATAGCCAGAAGGGGTCTAGAAAAACTTGACTTACACTGAACATTTTTTAAAAGCTGCGGTTGACTGGCCTAGAGAAAAAGAAGAGATTGAAAGGAGAGAAGATATTTTAGGCGAAAGGGAAAAAGCACGTGGCAAACTAATTTGGTACGTGGTTGGGAGCGCAAAGAATAGAATATAGAGCGTGAATAAATCAATGACTAACCCCTAAAGTCACTAGTAGATTGCCATTTTGGTGCACATGGTTCCTGTATCTTCCCACCCTGGTCTGAAACTCTTACTGTCCATATATACATCGTGACTGGTATTGTGTAGATACAGATGGCTCTTGTAGTATTTAAAATCAACTGCAAAACTTGCCTTTTTTCCATGGTGTGTTCCTAGATCTCCAAGTGAATCTGGAGGGTTAGAGGTGAAATTATTCTACCGGCATCAGGTGATTTTATTAATGGTTTATACTTCTACAGCATCTTTCATCACAGGATCTTAAAGGTTTTAAAAAAACAGAAGTATAAAAAAAAAACCCTACCAGAGTCTTATAAAACCTCTGGGAGGAAGGTGAGAATTATCTCCATTCTACAGGTGAAAAAAGAAGATTAAGACTGGTTAATCAGCTAATTTTTTAACGCACTAAGGTTTGTGCATGTGGAAGTTCAGTCCGTCTGAACATCTGAATTATGTAAAAGACCAGGACCAACCACATACACTACAAAGCAAGGAAAGGAAACTGAGACTATTGATTCTTCTATGTCAGTGTTACCCGCCAGAATTCCTACTACAAATAAACACATGAGAAAGGACGGTTCCACTGCTGGCCAAACCTACTGTCCCAAAAACAAAGCCTATGATGAAAAGTAAAATGTTAGAGAGCGAACAGTGATAACAAAGAGGCAGAGACCTGCACAACCTTAAAAAAAAAAGTTGTGAAATATATCACCAGTCCACCTCAGTCTCACCTAAATCCATTGTCTTCAGTCCTATCCTAAACTGTATTGTCTTTCCACCCAACACTGCAGAAAGGTATTTCACATTCCAGTGCAGGGCTGGCCAGTCGCCAACCATGTTACAGAAGACCGCAGGTTGCTGTAGAGACATCACAATTTCCTTGGCTTTCTCAGGAGTAAATGGTTTGACATCTTCACCTGTGTAAAACAAAAAAATAGCTGTGGAGAAATGATTTATGATACATGAAGCGTTATCTATAATCTTCCACAGTGTGGAAAATATTAAGAACTAATACTTTTTCTGTTTATAGTTGATTTTTCTCATGTATCACATTTGTAAAAATTTTTATGTAACATTTCTATTGCAAATAATGGAAGAACATTCCTACACTAAATTACAGTTTAAAGCAGTGTATTAGCACACAAAACGTAAAAAAAAAAATAAACAGGCATATGCTTAGAATTTTCACTTGTAGCTGGGGCAGTAAAGCACTGTAGCCAAATGGTTTAGAATTAGGCTAACAATAAAAAAACCTTATGAATAATGTCCAGAGTTTAGAGAACATAAATTTTATGAGTAACAGTCTTTCTGTATAGAATTCTTTCCAAGAAATGTAGAGCATTGTCAGAGATGGTAAACCAGGTTCCTATGCATTTAATTTAAAACAAGAAATTACAGCACAACCAAAAGCAGCAGGTATTTTTAAAGTGTTTTAAAACTTCTTTCCATCTACGGAATTTTAGAAGAAGAAAATTGTGTCAATCCAAGAACTATGCTAATTCAAGATTTCAGTTTAGTCCTTTGCTGTTCAGAGACTTGTATGCCCCACTGAAACTGTCAAGCTGAAACGTGGGCAACTTGAATAAACCCAGCACTTTCAGAACAACTTTTCTTTAGGGACACACTGAGAAGGAAAAGCTGTTTAAAAAAAATAACGTAACAGTTCCATAGAGAGGAAGCAGTGGACTACAAATGCCGATCATAAAAAAGAATCCATTCATTATTATAACCTCTATTGAAGTTAACTCATCCAGAATTTGCGTTATGTCTAACATTTAACATACCGATTAAGTATGCCTGGTTCCCCAAGAATTGTTTAAAACAAACAAACCAATTCACTCACACTATTTACGGGTCAAATTATGGTCTGGCATGTGCAATGGGTTAAACAAATACAGGACAAGAGAATTCCCGTTACCACCCGGTGCTAATTGTGCCCCCGCTGTGCAGATGGGAGGACGGGTGTGGAGAACCAGCAAGTCCCGCACGGGGCAGCCCAGCAGTCTTCTCCAACGGGAGAAGAATCACCGGGAGAGCAAGGGTCACTAAGGAAAGTTCTTCAGGATTGTTTCTAACATAACAACATATAGGAATACTGAAGTGCAAACAGCAGGAACAACAGGATCCTGCACGTGCTGTATGCCAAATCTCCTTGAAAAAATTCCTGAGTCCCTCTTCTTTCAGCAGGGTTTATACTCCAGCACAGATGTACTTTTCAGCTTTAGAAATTAAGCTGTTGTGCTCACACAGATTCATGGGAGGTGTCAGGGCTGGGTTCCCTGCAGTCGAGGGCTCCCATCTCTGAGACTTCCAGAGAAAGTGAATCCCTCTCTTTTCACGCCTCATGACAACTCCAGCTTAAAGCTTTAAAACCAAAGACCTCCGATATTTTATCTCCATGGAACATAAAATTTAAAGAACAGCTACCATTTCTCCAGGCAGATAGATGACAGGAGGGAGTTTAAGTTTTGGTCTGTTTTCCACATTTCCTCCCAGCCGCGGAGCAACGCTTGACAGGATGGTGTTGCTGCGACGTCTACGACACTTGGCCTTCAGTCTCACGCTCCAGCACCTCACACAACCAGGACATAAGGAGGCCACAGAGGGACCGTATGCCGTACCATATGGTCCTCACCCCCCGCGGAAGGAGGCTCTGTGGGTTTCCAAGCGATAGGTTAGCGTACCTGACGGCAGTGCGTCCAGAGACGGCAGAACGACCGCGAGCAGGCACAGCCGCACGTGCTGGCGCGGCCACGGGGAGCTGGTGCCAGGCACGGTAAGAGGCCAAAGCTCGGCATGCTTTTTCGCAGTGATACTGCTCGAAGACTGAAGGTGAGGCTCAGTCCAGATATGAACGCTCCCACTGGGGTTTATACAACTTCTTGCTTCTTCAGCTGGCGCAATTGCAGCATTGGACCCAGTCAGCGTTCACCGCACGGGAGCTGGCTGGCCTTGGGTATCTTTCAGCCTTTCCAGTTTGTTAAAATGAAGTTATTCCTGGTTAGGCTAAGTTTATCACAGCATGGCTGTCCTTTTTGCTGCTCAATTGCTTTTGTTTTAGGGGCAGTACATTTAATTTTTTAAAATGATATAAACCATATAAATAATTTTTTGGAGGATTTTGTAAAGCTAAGTTTTACTGCAAAACTTCAGGTTCATCCTGTAACTTCAGCCAATAGTTGGGATGTGCGCTATGAAAGCAGAAATTTTACCAGGAGAGACAGGAAGACTCATTGAAGCCAACTGTTGATTCTGTGCAGCTTTCAGATGTGACTTCCACATGCACATTGTGCTTTTGAAAGGTGTGGTTTTAACCACAGTGAACGTACAGTGGGGAGCTCAGAGCTCAAGCTACTGGGAAAGTTTGCATCAGTGCCAAATAAAAAAAACACAACACAATTTGACTGAATAGCCTCTTGTCTACTGAACGTTAGTTGGAGGTTTTGTCATGTCACCACACTTGATCCAGTTGTAAACCTATTTCCCTACAAAATTTAGAAACAATGAAAGAGGACGAGCAGTATGTCTCAGACAGATGCTAATCATTCCTATCTTCAAGTAGTATTAAAATCATTGTTAAATGAGTGTAATCTTTTCCTGATACAGATAAAATAATCACATACAATACGTACACTGCTGATATAACCAGCAGTGGCGTTTGAAACATTTTAGAAAATTTAAAGCATTAGATAAATGACCATTACTTTTTTGGAAAAGACAAGTGGGGATTCTTGCCCTTTTTGTGCAAACAATCAAGTGTCTTGATTCAGTTTTATGTATTCCTTGGTGCGAACGACAGTCAGTTAAACGTAATTCTTTCCCTGTAATATTTGTCATGCATATCTAAATGCCTGTGACTGAAAAGGCATGCAATAAAAGGTAAATATCATGTACTGCATCAAAGAGACATTTTGTGGACAACTCCACTGATGATCAACACAGATTTCTGGAATAACTATATACTGTAGGGGTGGTAAAAGATAAAAGAGATATCTGAAGACAGATAGGTATCTCTTGGAAGAGATATTAGAAGAAAAAATTGTAATCTAAAATAATAATAATCTTATTCTTAGTTAATGTTGTCAAAGTTTCACAAAGACCTCGCAAGCTGGACTTTTGCTTGTCAGTATTTCCTAACCTGAAACTGATAGTAGTTGATTCCTAGGCAAAACCTGAGATTTTGTAGCATATATAAGGGCAGAGAGTTTGGACACTGATATGTGTAAGTAAAATGCGTATAAATAAAACGTGTAGCAAAGAAACAAAATGTCCTTGGCACATCCCGGGCATTAGAGATCAAACTTTTGCGAGAAATCAGGTAGCAGGAGAGGACAGAAATGCATATTCATTTTGAAAAGAAAAAAACCCTGCTGGAGTCTTCATTTTCTCAGTTGTACACTGATCCAAAAGAGAAAATGAATACTGTTAAATTAGTTCTTTCCACCAGGCTCAACAAATGATGTGGCTTCACAGTACAAAAGGAAACGGGAATAATTTGTCTCTTGTTTTGACTTTACATAAGGCAGGTACAGAATCCAACCAGGAACTGAAAAACTGAAACAAGTTTGAACACAAGTTTTGAAACTGTAACAACTTAAATAATTGGTGGAAAAGGTAGGTGCTCTTTAGAAAGGTAACAGTGTGAAATAGAGATCTTCCGATTAAAAAAACAAAGCTCTTCAGTCATCTTTACGTGAAGTGTTCCCAAATACGAAGACTTGGCCAGACTTAAGCACTGAGGGCTGGTAAAGGAATAGTGATGAATTTGCTAAGTACTTTCCAGTAGACTTTGGACTTCTAAGAAAAAAAAATAATTTTATGTTTCTGATTAACAATTTTTCAGAGTAACTTAGTGGGGTTTGGGAATAAAGAGTTCAGCACAGCAGGCAGTCTGAAGAAAAGTGGACTTGATCAAAGTTGTTCAGAAGTTAAATGTACTGTCATTAAAAAGCTAAATGTACTTTCATTCATTTAAAATAATTTAGCAAATTACAAGAGTTCATTAGTGAGTGGCAGTTGGCTTCTGCCAAAACACCCTGCTGCTTAAATATGAGATTTAATTGAGAGGTATTAAAATTATTTTCTAAAAGAGGGAGTACAAGGAAATCCTGATCACATATTTGGTATAAGCGTTGTCAAATTGTTTTTCTTCTGAATCTCTAATACTTCATCATCCTTATTTCTTAAAAAAAAAAAAATGTATAAAGTACAAAAATTTAAAAGAAAAACTTGGCATTTTGAATAGGTTAACACAGAGCAGTCCAGTCACTCAAAAAATCAATTAACCTCCATAATCTTAAATATCCAACAACCAGGAGTTGAAAAAGAAGGGAAAAAGAAGGAACGGAGGGTGGCAATATTCCCCAAACCAAAAAGAAGTGACTTGGTTTGGAGGTCAGACTTAATGATTTCTCAGTACATTAACTCTGTAAATTAAAAATAAATAAATAAATAAAAACCTGCATGTGATTACAATGTTATGCACTATAATCAGCCTACTCTGGGCAAACAGAATGCATCCAAGTACATACAGGATATACTGCATGAACACCTAGGTACTTCCTCCTGACCACTTACTGCTGTAACTACTATTTTTGACTCTGGGCATGGCAACACTGCAGATGCAGCATAGCCTAGGGGATCTAAACTAGATTTGCATTGATACTTTGGCTACCGCAGGATAGCTGGCTGTTACTTGGAGCCTCTCAGGACAGACCGGTCAAACACAATTCTGCACTGGTAAAACTGGCACCTAAAGCTTCGTCTGGTAGCCTGAAGTAAACACACCCTTCTTTGCCCTCAGTGTCTGCTGCCACTGAGGGAGGGCAACAAATAAAAGAATATCAGGCTGTCTTTCCCAAGGAAAATTCTAGGACCAAAAGAGGAAGTTGTATTTGTAGACACTTTCTACTCCTGCTGTAGCATCTCACAGTTTTTCTCATCGTAAGCCCGAGTGACTCAAGACAAGAAGTAAGATAAGAGCATGGGCTTTGCCCTCAAACTGTCCTTACGATAAAGGAAAGGAAATAGCTACCAGACTTCTTAGGGGGTGGAGTACGAGGCAAAACACTGAATACAACACCGGGAGGGACTTCCCACCCTAAGATCATGCATAAATTTATGAAACTCCTTCCCAAATCCCCTAGGGCTCTTCCTAGAAAGCTGGTCCAGAACTCCTGGCCAGCTTCTGCCCTTTGCTTCTTCTGCTCCATTCCTGTACTGCACTTCTAGAAAGCAGCTGTATCTGTCTTCAGCTAAGAAATGAACGTTGACCTGTCTCAGCTCTTCTGGTCTCCTCTAGCAGAAGAAATGCTTTCCTTTCCCTCATTGTCCTTGTAAATTCTGCCTTCATCTCCTGGCATTTCGAATTCCCCCTCCGCCTTCCTACCCCCCAAAACCAGGAAAATTAGGACATATACAATTGAGAGAAGTGATACTAAACATATTTCCAAAGAACGTTGTATACGTCTTATTGGCAAAACTGCTGAAAGCACAGCTAAACGAGACTGCAGCACTTGTCAGATAAATTGAATTTCATTTTCTTTTGAAGGAAAAAACTATAGTCTTTGACCAAAGCCTTCCATCAGGACATAAAAGATTTTATCCAACTGGGTAGACTTCTTTCTTAAGCTAGGCTGCTACAATTCCACCTTTCTGCCTGTTTGGCATGTAAATTACACTCACCTGCTGCTGGGAAAATTTAGTAGAAAACTCATTCCTTCCCAGTACCTCACCAGCACTCATATACATTTTTCACAACCTTCCTAATAGATGGGAAATTTAATACAAAACTGAATATAACATTTTGATTGAAAGTAAGGGAACTGACACATCAGAGAACTAGTATCTATATTTCTAAGAAAAAAAACTAATTTGTTCATGTTGTAAATAAAGTATATTTCTATTTCTTTTCCTATACCTTGTTAGTAGTAAATATGAATGCACTACTCTTAAACTGATGAATGCACTGCATAAAATTCACTGTCGAAAACTGTAGCCATCTATGACTTTATTGTTGTCCTATGCTGCAAACTTAATTGACAAGAACTTCAAAGCGACAGCAACAAAAGAATCTACATCTAAAATACACCGTTTTCCCATAAGCTATTGTAGTAAATAGTCAATAATAGCCAATAGTATTCTAAAAATATGTTTTTCCCGTAAACTATTGTAATAAATAGTCAATAATACAAACGAGGCTTTTGAATTTGACCTACAAAGGGGTTGTGACGGAGGTATACAAGACTTTGTTCATTATTATAATACATAGGATACATATTCTGATTAATGCTCAAGTAGAACCCTTTAGAGCTACAATTGTCAAAATGAAATTATACTTTAAAAGAATAAAAGAAGCATTTTAGAATCACATAAATTATTAAATTGAAAGAAACTGGAAAGACTCACCACGTGAGACTCTGAAGGTTTCTGAAGTGCACAATTACTGATGTGCGCAATCAGGGTATTAGACTCTGGGATTGCCATTATAATAGGAATGTTAAGCAAAAAGGTTAAAATATTCTACTGATGTTGTTTGCAGTTATTTGCATAAGGTAGCTCTGAGTAAAGTGAAAGAGCATTGCGACCACGGTCTGCTGAGCTTTGCAGTCTCACTTAACTCTCTAAAATACCCAAGACCCTGAACCTTAGGGCTGTTTGTGTGAGGTAGGCATGTATCCAACATAATCATCTTGCATGAAAGACATCGTGTAACTACCATCTCCGCCTCAAAGCGGATACAATTATTATCTACTCATTCATTGTTAAGCAGGAGATGAATGCCAGAACTATCAGAAATGGAGTACAAAATGGTTTAAATGGACTCAAAAGCCCAAGTAAGGTGTGACTTTTGCATACAGCTTTCGAGAGCTGAAGAACCTACTGTGTGGTCTACAGGGAATCCAGTGAGACATTTTTCATCAGCCAACCACAGAGGTAGACTTGTCAAGAAAAAAAGAGCTGCCCCGCATCTCCCTGCAGGACCTTGCAACGGGCTCTGGGTAACCACAAACCTAGAATTGTCTCCCCTACTATGGTCACCATGCAATGTGCGCATACACAGCCTACAATCAAAACGTGTAAATGAGCGCCCACTGGATAATATTGACATTTGAATTTAAGAACAAAACTGTTCAGCTTTCGTAACCTGAAGATGTGTCCATATTTTCCTTTCTTTTTGATAGTAGGGAAAAAAAAACAAGGAAGTACTGTAAAATCTTTTTCATCCCAAAGTACAAGGGAATGACTATAGAGCTAGAAGTCTATCTACCTCTCAGTAAAAGAGAAAGGTGAGAAAGATGCTGAAAGGTACCGAACACAGACTGGAAGATGCCCAAAACAAGCCCAAAACAGAGCAGATCTGAATGTGTTCCTATGTAACTAGAAGGAAGGCAATGTCAGAAGCAGAAGGAAGGACAGGATTCGTTCACACCTCTTCAAAGATGTTGTGCAAGGGCAGAGGGTGTAAAGAAGAGAACCACTACATCTCTCTGCTACACTAGTGCTGTGTATGAGAGCTCTGAAACTGTATCGGCGCAACTCCAACTGAAGTGTAGAAGTTGAGCGAAATCCTTGGAAAACTGGCCTCTTTTTGGATGCTGGAGGGAATATTCAAAATAGTCTAAACATCACTTTTGAATCTTTAAATGAATTTAGGGTCCTGCCCATTTTGTGCCAAAATGCTTCTAGCCTTTGCAATCAACTGCCACTCGTCAGCCTGCAAGATATGAGCTGAAACAAGAATGAACCAGATTGTACACATAATGTTGGGAGTTGTTCTCGGAGAGGCGTCAGAAACAAGGGGATGCTGAAATTCTTCTAATCGCTCTGAAGAAAGTCACATGGGGAGCTAACCTGCCAAAAAACTGTTGACTGGAGAGCAAATGGCACTTCCTAACGCACTAGGAGTTGGAGGTTCCATCATGGGGGGATAATCGCCTGGACTGCTCAACTCAACCACTCCACAATAGGTGTGTTTAAGCTGAATTAGGCTCTCCAGATGCCTCAGGGTTATAAAAAACCTGTCAAAGCCTTCAGTTCATCTTTATAAGCCAAGCTTAAAACAGCACAGTCTTGGTGCCAACTCATAAATGGATCAGCCTCAGGGATCGGATGAGCAGTGGCAGCACTAACAGCTTCAGCCAAATATTTTTTATCTATCATTACTAGTCTATCAAAGTGCAAGGCCACCAACTCCTCCGAGGATGAATTCCAGAGGATTTTAGCCTGGATATAGGCAGGTAGGCATGAACACGTAGATGCAACCGCTTTGAGAGCTTTCAGGTTTGAAATGCAGGCACGTACCAACAGATATACTATCACAGTTGTGTGATTGATAACTGGAAGGGCTTCTGTATCACAATTTTGGATCCAGGCGCCATAAGTCCATGCAAGTCCTTTTACAGGCATTAAGGTTTTGGGCCAGGAGACAAAATAACCTTTCCACTTGCCTGAATATATGTGCACTTCATCTGATAATATTAAAATCTCTTTAGCTACATTATAATGAGGTTAAAGCAAGAAAAGATTTCCCCACCCCACATATTACAAATGTCAGTAATGAGAACAGTAAAAATGTCACCACATGGAGAAAAGAGTGAAATTAGCATATTTAGAGAAGTATTATACCCATGAGTGAAATAATGCAATCAGCTAGCTGCAAGATAAAGCTAATTTGGTTTCCAACAGTTTATCAACAATGCACTGCTCCTTTACATTAACAAATTTAAATGGTACCATATCCTGCAAACAAGAATAATTCACACAGAATATTACACTGTGTTAATTAAATAGCTGGAATAGAAAAGGTCAGGCCATGACTGAAAGATCTGCATATGGGTTGTGAAACTATGAAAAAGATGGAGTGATTTAGAATCAAGCAGCTAAAATAAATCATTCAAATCATGACTAAGTCCATAGTAAATAAACCTAGATTTTCCAAGTCTATTTTAATATCTTGTTTCTTTTGTTACTGTTTCTCAGAAAATTCTCTCTCCTGCTGGCCCATGCATGAGCCAAAATATCTTTAAAATTGTCATACGATGAAGTGACCTGCCTAAGTTATCGAAGAATTATCCCGCCTATATTCAAGTTTTCATTTTACTATGCAGGTATTAAGAGTCAAGAGGCAAATTTTGCAGCTAAAGAACACTGCAAAGCCCCATCTGCCTTATTTCTGAATTGGTTTCTTGCTACTACAAAAATCAAGAAACCCCTACAATTACTATAGTTACCTGAAAAACGTTCAAAGAGAAAACCATTTTTTCACTTTGTTTACTTTTTCAAATGACAGCACTTTGTCTTTGGCACAACGCCACCAAATCAATTAAATTATAGTAGTAACATAGCCATTTTAAATTGAAAGGACATTTTGGCACGGGCTAAACTATACTAAGGTAGTAATGTATAAAGAAACCTAGCAAAACAGGGAATTAATTTTACTTGGGGCCCCAGAGCACTACCAGACTATGTATCAATCAGTCACGATCAAATCTGAATCTCATCCAATTTTTGTCACCACAGTTGTACGTGGCAAGCTCAGATTTTAGTTTGCTATTATCTGTATGTCCCTCTATTATTTATTTGTGCATGAATTACATTTTTCCTGAGGAATATCCCAAAATTTTCTAGACAAAACCTCTTCTTTTTGATCATATTTCTGATTATTTCAGTTGGTATAAGCTTCCTTTTTCCACCCTCAGTGCTTGCAACTCCTAATTTGAGCCTCAGTCTAGCAAGCAAGAGCTGTGTGGGCTAAACAATATGCAATGTCCGTATGTTTTTTGGGGGGGAATTTCATGGGAGTGTGTGGTTTTGGCTGCAAAACTGTGGGCTGGGCATCATGTTTGAATCTCAGTCATGCACTGCCCAGTGTATCAGCAGAATTACAGCATTAACACTGCATCTAAAACCAGCCCTTGTGGATCCCACTATTTAGCTCTTCCCAATTAAGCATACAGGCATTTATCAAACCAGCTTCCAATCTTTGTGACAGAATTCCTAAGCGAGCCAAACTGAAATATGTAATTTTTCAGGGAAGATGAAGCATTGTGCAGCATATGAGCCATTAATTTTATGACAAGTGCAGATGGTAGATATACAGATAAATACTCATACAACCTAATGAAATGAATATATACTTCAATCTATTTAAATGATAATAGTTTCTAATGAGCTTAGTGTAGCCCACATGATGCTATATTCATCTGAATTCTTTTGAAATGGATATACATGCAGGCTGTAACTGAATCTTTTTTTTTTTTTCTCCAATTCAGACCATAGCTGATTTTTATCCACCTCATTACAAAGCAGTTCTGACAGCTGTTAGGTAAAGACACAGCATTTAGGTGCACTGCATCCATCCCAACCATTTTTAGGCATTAAGAGATGCTACTGGAAAACAGCCCTCTTCAAATCTTAATTTACATGTCTCTCTAAAAGCAAAAAATAACATGGAGAAGTTCTGCCTAAAAATTTCGCTGCATAAAAGTATCTCTACATGCTAAAGGGCAAATCCAGTTCTGTCCTCCGTGACTGCAGCTGAACAGGTAACGGGATCACATCCGAGATGGGAAGTATCAGAGGGGCTATCGAAGGAGAGACGTTAAGATCGGAAAGGACGATGCGGGGTAGGAGGCCTAGCCCCCTGCTAACACACTTTGTGATATATAGCCAAAACCCTCAAAAATTAAGGATCGTATTTCTGGAATTCCTACAGGAAACAGACCACAGAACTGGAGTGCTTTATACAAAGCGAAACGAGGTTAGCTGAAAGACTGAGATGCAAGCTGAGGACTACCTGTCTTCCAAAAACGACTGCGTGTTTTGCAGCCGCGGGCTGCTGCCACCACACCACGGCACGGTGCGGCCGGGCCCCACAGCACGCCTCAAGCCGAGGCAGCGCAGCCACACGCCTCCCTGCCGGGAAAGTCAACCGAAACCTGTGTTTTCTTCTCGGTAAGGCGCTGTCAGTAAGGTGCAAGCGTTAACTTGGAGAAATGATGGCGGAGCTCGCTTTGGG
>VXAL01014448.1:793842-833676 GCA_013399475.1 Chauna torquata | reverse complement strand
GCCCCGCCCCACCGCTCTCCCCCTTCCGCGGGTCAGGCGGGGCCGCGGCCGGGTGGCCTGCCCGCTGAAGCCCCCCGTGCGGCCGGGCCGGGCCGCGGCAGGAGGAGCCCGGGAGCTGCCGGCCGAGGTGGCCTCCGTGAGGGCTCGAAAGGGGTGACTTAATGCTTTAAAGGCACCATGAGCGCTCATTTAAGCACGCCGCTCAAACAAAGGCACTTCGAAGGCCACTCGCGAGGAAGGTGCGTAAAGGTGTCGCCGAAGCTAAGAGGAATTACGGCGTTTTACCCCCGTGTTGAGGCGTGGGTCTGGAGGAGAACCACTCCACTGCGGCGTTGCCGTGTGGGTGTTTGCCATGGAGATGATTGTATCAACAACATTGTTTTCTGGTAATCGGCTGTTAAACACCTGTGCTGATGTTCGGATCAAGTCATGTCGGTGGTCAGGGCGGCTACCGTGTCTTCGTGCAGTTTATAGCCTGAAAAATGGACTGGGCGCCAAGCCGGCAGCTTGCTTTTGGTGCGCTGGGGCGGTGCCTAGGCAGCAAACAAACCCAGAAGTTAGACTCTGTGGTTTTGGAAGACAAGCACGAGGGAGAATTTCCTAATTCATGTTCGGGCCTTTGCGTTTCAGTAGATTACTTCCAAAAACAGCATTCATCTTTGGAGAATTTATGCAAGGCCTGTGAAGTTTTTGTGCGGTCACCCTGGGGACCGCTCCAGTGAGGTAAAGTGCACGTGTTTGCAGATTTGAGCTTCTGGGCCTAAATCCACAGAAGTGTTTAGTCTTTTAATTCCTGTTTAAACAGGCCTATAAACAGGAGATAGGAGCCTAAATACCCTTGTGGATCCTGATGTTAAGCGCTGCTCATTCCATTTATTTAGGAATTAATAGCTCATTTGTGTGGAGAGAAGAAGGGAAAGTAAAGGAAGACAGGGAGAAAAATTGTAGCTGAGAAGGCTTGTGCTTTGAAATTGGATTTGCTTTTCCTAAAACTGAAGAGACATTGGGGGAGTAAAACCTATTGGGCTGAAAATACATTCTCCAAATGAGTCCATGGTGGCTCTACAGCCAGTCTTCTCTCAAGCAATTCAGACTTAAGTCAACAATATCTGTCTAGACTGCTGTGTAGTAGTGTTGTTAATTATCTTGAAATTAAAGTGAGTTATTTTGTTTTCTGCAGTGAAGATGACAACTCTGTGTTATGAAGGAAATAAAACTAAACTTGAACCTGTGCTGGTAGAACTGAGTGTATATTTTTTTTCTTCATTTTCTATCAGGTTGATTCTGAATGATGCAAAAAATACTGGAATACCTTAAATAGTTGCTTGGGTTTTTTCTTTTTTTAGTTTCAGAAGGAACAGAGATATTGATATGTACTACCTCTTTGCTCTGGCTGTGTTGCTGTCCTTGTTGAGAGAATTTCAGTTCATAGCCTTAACAGAAAATCTTAACTCATTGGTTTCATGCGTAAACAGTATGTAACGGCTCTGGAGCATGTTCTTTGCGCAGCAGCAGATTTTGTGGGAGCCCCGTTGTGTTTCATGCTGTTTTCGGAGTCTCTGGATGATTCCTGTAGAGAACGCGGTGCTGCTCGCTTTGGGGAGTGAGTAACAGCGGAGCCCTGCCACTTTCCTTCCAGCGGGGCAAGGAGGAGCGCCAGCACGGCCCAGCTCTCCCGTGGTGCACGTCCCCGCCAGAGGCACCTCGTGGGGAGGTATCTGCTCTCTGGAGGACCCATGTCCCGGCAGGAACAAGACTCTTCTTTGAAGCTCTGAAGTTGGTTGGGTGTGACCTTGCAAGAGCCGTATTTCACGTGCGTAGGGGTGTAAATGCTTGTCCTTAGCTTGAATTTACTCTCTGTACCAAATGTATAGAGAAATGACACCATTTACTCTCCTGGCTTCAATCATCTGTCATTGGAGTTGGCTAGTAAAGAAACTGTCAGGAAAAAAATGTATTTGTGAAGTGTAAGCATTTAAAACCTGGCATGTATCAGAAGTATGACACTGTAGATGATGCATGTCAGGATTTGTGAGAGGAGATTCTGCTTTTAGCTAGACCTATACTTTACAGTCAGAGGTGTATCTAACTGGTATCAATGCTTAGCTGCCTGCTGCCAGTTAAGTCTGATTTTGTGTTAGAATGCTTCAGATTAAGTCCAAAAGTATTTGCCTTTTTGTTTTTCAGTTGTTCAGTGTAGCATATAGTTTGAAATGGATATCTGTTTCGATACCAAACTTCTGTTGTACTATATGTGCGCCTGTTTCTTATTTCAGTGCTGCTTGTAAGGGTTTGGTCACTTTTTTTTTCCCCCTTGTTAATCAAATTCAGGTTGAAAGGTTGAATATTCAGCAATAGGCATATTAATAATCTTACTTCTAGAAGTGTTTCTTGGACTGCATGATGCAGTTGCATCACAGCTTCTCAGAGAAGCATTGGATCCCCTGAGAACTGAGGGTAGCAGTGTTTATTTTTTGTAAAAGATGTGCTAAATAAGCAACAGTTAGCTGTTCTTCTATTTTATATATAAGGGATCTGGGACAGATTACACTTTTTTTGTGTTTTAACCTAGAAGGGTTTCTTTGTCTCTGCGACCTTTCCTTCCTGGCCTGCCAAATGTATTTACTGGATTTTTTGCGGAGGCCTGCTTGCAGTTGACACAGGTAATGTGGTTGGAGTCTGGGAGGAATACATAGGCTGGGAAAGGTAGAGATGGTGTCACTCCTGGCACCTTGGGGAATTTCTGCAGAAGATACTACAGTGACTTTGTACGTTCCCCGTGGATTTCTGTGACCCAGAGTGACTGCTCATGTCAGGAGCAGCATGAAAAGCAGTCTTGGTCGGCTAAGCCTGGGTTCCTGTAGGCCTGTAGTGATTTCCTGGTTTTTAGGAAATCAGGAGTCAATTTTCATCAAGAGGATAGTGATGGTCTTCACAAGACTGTATTTGCAAAAGGTCCTACTTTAAGGTCTGAACAGATTCAGTGAGAATAGGGAATTTTTTTGAAGGGTGATAATGCAGTATTTTAAAGAGTCTTTGAAGCCTTGGAATAAGCATGGTATTTCACTGGGGTATGTAAATCGAAAAGTCGTTTGTAATTTTGCTGAGTTCATGTTCTTAAAAGTACATTAGTTTTCAGACACTTAGCAAGGCTCACGTATCACAGCTGGAAATCCGTCCCTGCGTAATAAGCCCTGTTCCTGCCTCCCCACTGCCTCTGGCTGAGTGTGTACTTGTACCAGTGTGGCTTCTGACTTGGGGGCTGGGGACAGCTTTCCAAACTGTTTTCTAGGGTGCTGTAGTAGGGGCAGTGGTGGTATCCGTAATGTTTCCTAGTCCTGGACTGGGCTGGGCTGGGCTGCATGCATGTTGGAAATGAGGAATAACGTGAATGTCGCTGTGGAGTATATGCTGTTTTGAAGCAGGTTTGAAAACCCATTTCTGTAGGTGGGGTAAGTCGGGGGGGGGGATTATAGGGGTTTTTGTTCTTGTTGGCTCCTTTGTTGGTGAAGAAAGGTCAAGAGATGAAGTGTGCAGTGGAGCTAAATGCGTCTTACTGACTGCATTTTCTTTAGCAATGGGATAAGGGAGTCCTTTTTAAAATGATAATTATCTTTAGAGATTCAGTGGGACTGAAATTAAATGGGAAGTGATTTCAGAGTGCCATTGGATGGACCCTGGGTGTTTACAGGATTAAAATTAGCTACAATTTATCACATGATGCTTGAATGTTTATGGATGTTTTGTGCCTTGAGTGTTTCATTTCATGGGAACTGTAAACATGCATACAGATCTGTTAGGGTGTTTATATCTCTTAACTCCTCTTGAAATCTGAAGCTTAAGTACTTGAATTATGGATCTGGTCCCCTGGTCATTTTATAAGTTAAGTTTGTATTTACAATGTGAGACGTAGAAGCAATATATAATATCAGTCTTCATTTTGTTCCCGTGTAAGCAAGAAAAGGCAATGAAGAAGGAAGTACTTTGTGACAATTTACGTTAAACTAATTTAATAGCATGGTGATATTTTTCATTAACTTTTGGAATGCAGTTTTATCTTGTATTGAGTTTGAAGAGCTGTCACATTACTGGTAAAAGTGAAATGTAATCTATTTCTCGGTCCTTTTTTGTAAAAAAAAAAAAAAGTGTACGCTTACATAGATTGTAGAGATATTCTTAGTCACCTTTTTTTTGCTAAAATTAAATTTACATAGTATTGTTATCCTAGTGATTAAATTATAAAGTAGAGAGAAAATCTCAATAATCTAATCTTGGTTGTTTTAGTAGAGATTGGCCTGCATAGCAAAACCATTAATGTTTTTACTTGTATAAATAGTTATTCTTTTTCTCCTGATTTCATTGCAGTCTCCTATATCATTTAGTGTCTCAGTTTCCTTCCCCTGAAACATTTGATAGTTCTTACCTCTTTCACCAGGGAATTTTGAGGTTAAATCCTTTAATACAGTCTGACAAAAGAGTAATGAATATTGAACACGAGTGGTAAATTGGGCCTTACTAATACAATAGTGTCCTAATAACTATTCTCTGTACAAAATACACTGCACATGATGGACAAAGAGAACTCTGTATGGTGGCCTTCATACATGAAGGTCCCAGATTGTCACTTTGTGCTGCATGCATGGAAGAGCTGACCTTGTTTTTGGGGCTTTGGACTACTCCAATTCACATCCAAGGTCACTGGGACGTAAGGTAGAAGACTTGAGGTGAACCTCCTCTCCCCCATATTAGACTGTCATCTAGGAAGTGTTTGTGAAATGGCTTTGGTTTTTGAGAGATGTGAAGCTGAGTACAGGGAGCAAACAGTAGGCAGGATGCTCTTCCAGAAGTCAGTGGATTCACGAGTGGCCAAGCAAAGCCAACAGATGGGGAAGATTTTCTCTCTATTAGGTGTTTCCATCGGGCTTGGTGTCTCAGGGTCCTGATTCAGGCTGTCAGACCCTGTGGTAGTAAATAGAGATTGGAGTGTGTTACTAACAATTTCAAAAAGTTGCAGGTCTAGTTGCTGATAAGTTTCACTGTTGGCATAGGTGGACAGTGTGAAATACGTCCTGTGGTGACACTCGCAACAACGTGCTGACTTTTTCTTGGAAGTACTTGTAGTTCTGTAGTGTCCCAAGTGATAATAAGAATACGGAGTTTTGGTTAACAGAAGGGCAACAATAGATGACTAGTCTGAAATAATAGTCTGAAAGTTTTTATCTTGTGGCAAAGAAACGCATTTTCAGCTCCCTTTTGTCATGATCTCAGACATAGACTTTTCTTTTCTCAGATGCGTGACCACAAGATATAAAGCGAATATTTCAAAATGACCAATTTGATAATTCACGGGTCAAGTTCAAGTGCGAGCCTCAGATAAAGATTCCCAGGCTAAGACTCAGTGTAAGGCTGTAAGCTTTTTATGTAATTTGGTGAGATCAAGCTAAAAGGATTTACACACTTTGAGAATAGAAATGGTTTATGCAGACATCATGGTTTTGCTAGGTTAGTATAGCCTACAGGAAGTAAATACCCATGGGAAAACTTACAGGTGTGAAAATATGGGTAGAATGGCAAGGAGTCAGTGAGAAAGGGAAGTGTGATGTTTCTGGCACTCAACTGAAGTATGCTCAGGTTACAAAGAGTATGCTTGCCATTAGGAACTGATCCTACTCTGTAGCATTTATATTATTGGCAGAGGTCTTGTTAAGGCTGACAAGAGCAGAGAAGGCTCTTTTGGATTTAATGAAAGCTTAGTGTGAACTTAGTGCTTTTGTTTAAAAAAAAAAAAAAGCGAGGTGTGGAGGGGAGAAAATGCCTTGACTCATTTGAAGTGAAAGCTGTATGTATTTGGTAAAAAGACAAGTGATTAATACACTCCAGTGAAACGCATGGAAGTTTGAAGGAAAGTATCTGCTTTATCCCAGTCAGTTCTCTCGCATCCTGTGGAAATATGCTGGTGCATGCTATAAGCAATGTGTGTTTCGTTGTCTCAAAAGTGACACTGATGCAAACCTATCAAATTCTGTGAAAGGGGTTAATTTTCCTAAACTAACAAGTCTTGGAAGGAATGAGATGAAGTGGTGTTTTTTTGTGTGGAAAGATGAAAGAAGCAATTAAAGAGCTGAGTGTAGGTAAATCCCACTGGAGTAAATATTTGATCAGCTTGATTTCACAAAACTTATTTTGATGAGCTGCTGTGTGTGTGTGTGTGTGTGTGTATAGCCATGCTTTTCCACTACGCCATCAGAAGAAAAGGAAGACTGAACCAAACTTAGCTTCTGTTGCTTAATTTTATATGCCGTGACTGCAGTGAAAGTCCACAGAGCATTTGTGCGAGTGTTTGCAGAGGTGAGGACTCATTAGAGAGTTGATTGGCCCACCCTCACTGGCGTCAGACATCCTCTGAAAGATCACTTGAGATACAGAGTGATTAGCAACATAGAGTGGTTTAATTAGGATCTGATGAGTTGTATTAACTTGATGCCACTATGATTCATCATAGCAATACTAGCTTGATTGTTAGCAGCACTTCCCATACCTCCTGATGGGCCAGATTGAGTGGAAATCAGGGCTGTAGACAGATGTCCTCTTCTGGAGGTAGCTCTTTCGTTTAGGTGGTATCAGCCCCAGTCTCTGCTTTGTACCATGTTTCCACAGACGTTTCTCTTTTTACAACCCTTTAAACAACTGACGTGCTGTTTGTGCTCTTTGCAGCTGTTGCAGTGGTGTTAGGACAACTGCTTGAACCGCCCCACAGTGAAGAATATCAGGAAGCCGCGCACTGGGTTTAAAATAAATTAAAAACATGTACGCTTTGAGGAGTAGAAGAGGTTGCATATGAGAAGCTCAGGAGACAAAGGCTTGAGACCAGGTGTCAGAAAAGCCCTTGGATAGGCAGGAAGAGGTAGAGAGAAGGGGACAGTATGGGATGAGGTGATGGGTGAAAGCGTGAGGCACATATGCATAAAGGAGACCTAGAGTCAGCGGGAAGGGAGCGTTGGGGATGGGAAGCGTGGAGGAACAGGAGTAGGGGCAAAGAGAAAAGCATGCTGAACTTCTTCCCAGAGAGTGAGAGGCAGTAGTAAGCATGTCTTGGGTCACCAGCGACAAACGAAGGGGGCTGAAGGGTGCCTGTAGATATCCAGGGCTGTCTGCGCAGCCCTTCAACCACAGATCAGGAAACACAGCTTTTGTGAACTAGCTTGGGAAGTGCTCTTAAAGCCAGTAGTTGGGAAGTCTCTTTAAATGTAATTGCTGTTTTTGCCTTGTCTTTAACAAGGTCCCAGTGTTCTGCGTTTGCAAAATTCAAATTCTGGACTCAGGCTGGCAGTGCCTTTGCCTGCCGGAAGGTTTATTCGTCTCTTCCTTTGCGTTCCCGTTCCTTGAGGTGCCTCGGATGAAGGCACAGCTAGCCTGCTCTCCGCTGTGCTCCCGTGGGGCTCCTCCGATGGTGTAGGTATGTGCCCACTGCACAGCCAAAATGCAGCCATTCCTTTACGTGTGGTTTTGGTGATGACAGGTGCCCGGCCACATGATGGAGTGTGAGCTGTCTGCCTGCCGGAGTGGGTGTGGCCGCTGTGTCTGGTGGTGCTCAGCTTCTAGAAAGCTTTCAGTAACTGGGACAGAAAATGTTAAAATACCATAATGTTGTCCACTGCCACTTTTTTAGTTCTAATCCTAGGGCAGGGGAAGTTGTGGCTTGCTTTACCTTTCTCTAATTGGTGACGTTCAGAGCTGTTCTGTCATTTCCTGCGGTATTTTTTTAATGCTTCTCGTGTGCATGTGCTTATTGTAGCTCTGTAGCCGTGCTATAACTATAATTGTTTTGCAGAAGCTTATGATCAATGCTCCAACTTCCTCAAAATCTTCAAATTAAGCTTTCTCATGCAGATTTATTGTAGAGAGGATTTTTAGTTTTTCCTCTTTCTAAAGCTGGAGATCCGTATGACTCAGCTCGAGGGAATGATGTGTTCTGAAAGTGAGATGTCTTCTGCTTTTTGCAAAGTCTGCTGATGTTTTTTTGGAATACCAGATGTCAAATCCAACTGCATTTAGAAACTCCTTATTTATTTTATTTGGCTTTTTCTGATAAGCGCCATCCCTTCTGAATATTTGGGAAAGCTGGAGGTGTAACTGATTAATCACAGGAACCTGAAGAATTGATCAGGAACCTTTAAAACTGTAATGGGTTTAGGACCCATTACGGTGCTTTAGGATGATCTTAGTCTGAACTACGTACCCTAAGTAGTTCGTGGTCCATTGTAATGTTAAGGTAACATTGAAACTGTTCACACAGGGAAGCTGAATGCTGACTCCAGTGACCTTTCCTGCAAGTCACAAGACCCGCATGGATATTACATTGACAAGACTCTTACATCTTTTTCCCCAACTTGCAGCAGAGACCGTAGAAAGTAAAAACTTTGCACTTAGTGTTCCGCGGATCTGCTAGGTGGTATTTAGTGTAGCTGCCAATCCTTGCTGCATGGGTGCTTCTTGATACTCTGTCGTGGCAAAGCAGAATGCATCTGTATCTTTTGAAATGAAGAATTTCATGCACCACTGGGTCGTGTGGGCAAGTGCCACTACGATAATGACAGAACATCTTCCCTGATAGATGTGTACCAGAGAGACTGCTTTTCCTCTCTGTCGCCACAGGTAAGGATCTGTGGTTAGTTGTACGGTAATTAAGCCTGCTGTGCAATCGGGAGTGCTTCAAATGAGTGGCAAAAGAAAAGAAAAAAAGCTTTCCTCCCCCTTGTTCAGTGCTGAAAGGGCTTGGGTTGTCGGAGTTTGTCCAGGAATACAACAGTGATTGCTACAGTGAAGGCTTGTTATCTCCTGCTTTCTCTCGACTTGTTAACGAGCATCCATGATTTAGCTTCAAAATTAATGAAGAGGTTTAGTCCTCAGACAACATTACTAGCTGTTTTTGTCAGTTGCTTGCTGTCTCTGTGTATACACTGATGTGTACACACACGCGTGCCCCTTTATGTAGTTTTTCAGTTAATCAAATGGCAAAGAGAGAGTAGAAAGCAGGTGGCTGGAGTGGAGGGAGGAAGAACACCTCCTAAGTGTTTCTATGTGAGCTTCACAGATGTAGTAAGCACTCAGAGCCCTTTCCTAGTGTGTCCTAGCACTGCATTGACTCCAGGTGAAGAGAAGACATGATTTACCAGCTCTTACAGTACCGGCTCCTGTTTCGATGTGTTTGTAGGCTGAATAAATAAGGCAGAGAGGAGAAAAAGGGAAAAAAGAAGCAGAAGATACGTGGCCTGCCCAATTTCATAAGGCATGTCAAGAGAGAGGCAGGTCCCACTGCCCCAGGCCAGTGCTCTCTTCTTTGAGGTGCTAAACACTTGGATTACTTGTGGGTAAAATGAGTTTTCTCTACAGTAAAATGTATAATATCAATAAACAGCTAAAATAAGCCAAGAAACAGTATTAAAAATAAGAGAGATTTTGGTAAAGAGACTAAAACTGATTCTTAAATCAGTATTTTCATCTACAAGTGAATACCATTGAACTCAGTGCTTTATTTGTCTGTTCAAGCAAAAGCTGCTGTGTGTGATTGATAAGTAGATTTTACAGCATTTGTACAAACTTGCAATGCAGATTCTTTTAACCTGCATCTTTTGCTATTTGTTTTTCCATTGTTGATGTTAAACTGTTAGGATGCTTCAAAATCCTTAGCTGACATATGGAAGGAAATTTCAATACTTGTAGATTACCTTTTTTATACTCAGAAGCTCAGATTAAGTCCATTGAGTTCATAAAATCAGGACCACTTTATTCTCAGCGCCAAAGTTTTAACCTGCTGCACAAACTCTGAAGGAGGTACTTAGAATTTCCAGGTAGTGGTCTGCCCCCAGCCAGGGTGAGATCCACGTTAGTGGAGCTAGCTGTGTAAGGTACCGTATAGGAGCGTAGATCACTAAGCGTTATTACAGCTATTACAGTTATTACAGTATTACATTAAGTTTAGAGGAGTAGAGCTGAAGCATTGATCTATACTTTCCTTGACAACTTTTTAGAGATTATTTACATGCTTGTTTAATATGCTGGAATAATGTTAAAACAGTGTGGGTCCACTGATTGCATTATCACATAGTGTGACCTTATTGATGCAAATGAGACAAAAACACCCTGCATCCTCTTGACGTGGTAGTGATTGCTTGTTCTTCCTTCTAACAAGTGCAGTCAAATTCTTATATCTAAAGTTAGATGAACAATAATTGTTTTAATATGCTTTAATGAAAGTAAAGGAAAAAAAAAAAAGAAAAATACCATAAAGCAAGTTTTTCCACAATATGAATCAAAAGTGAGCTGTGCAGTTAGAATGTAAATACATAAGTGTCTTAGTTACTTAACAATCAGGATGCACATAGAGGGGGATGCAGCAGCTCAAGAGCTGGGGAGGTGGTTGTGTGGTTGTCATAATAATTTGCAATTGCATTATATTTAGCTTTTCTTCTCACAATTCTGTCCTAGCATCTTCTGCATTTGTTTAAGTTGTTGCATGTTCAGTCATTTTCCTCAAAGATGACCATCTTCTCTCTGAAACACTTGGCTGGCTAAATTTTGTGCTTTGAGTCTCTTAATTTTATTGGGATTTTTTACAAGATTCTTATCTAGCTTCATAATTTGGGAGTGATGCTGTTCTTATAAGCAGTCACTTGACAACTTTTGTGCAGATAATGCATATTTTTCATATTCTGAGAGAAATACTGTAAAAAGAACTGGTGGGGATGAATGTTGGACCTCGTGATTTCAGTTTTGTGTACAGTCTTGCTGTGTCTGTCCAGTAAGTGCTGGTAGCAGATAGCTTTATCTTTAGGTCAGATCTTGTCTCTGGCACCAATCTTTGTACCTTGCTGGCAGGGACTTCCCTGTGGGTTCCCCGGTATCGCTGGTGACTTCACTGCAGGGGTATTGGCTTGTCTGTCTTTTTGAGCCTGACTAGAAGGTCTGTATCGAACCACAGGAACTATTTTGTTTGAAGTTGCTGTATGCATATGTACAAAGGTTATATGTTTCATCATATACAAATTTTCCATACATTTATAAGAAATTTCAAACTCCTCCTGATAGCCTGGATGTCAGCTATTGCTGACAGATTCTGTTACAACAGCTATAAGAAATTCTGAAGAGAAATTGCCCCTCTGAAGATCATTATCTCCTACATCTACATTTCAGGAGATTTCTAGTACATATTTTGCCTGAGGATCCAAATTTACCTACTATTTATGTCAGACAGAAATTGGAGCACAGTGTCTGGTGGAATCCATCTTTGCCATGCAGTCCTCCCCTGAGAAGTGGAACTGGGCTGTGTTGTGGGATCCATACAGGAAAAGGTCTACTTTTTGTGTCCTAGATAAGACTGGGGGGTAGAGGGGGCAAATGTAGATTTGGGTCTAATTTGTTTCAAATGGGTCCTGTATGATAGAGCTTGGTTTTTACTGTTTGATATGAGACGGGTGCTGTTAGCTGTCTCACAGAATGCTTGAATGAAGTCCCTAACTTGCTTTATTTTCAATCCAAAAACAAATACTCAGGTCCTAAACCTTTTTAGGTGAAACTTGGATGCTATTTTGGTAGTGCTACATAGAGCCAGGGAACAGATGGAAACAATTGGCTTCAGCTTGGTTTTAAAAACACAGCTCCCGAAAGACAGGACATCAGCACCATGGACCCAGAGGAAGGGGCTCCAGTTTGTGCTTAACAGCACCTCATGACATCTTGGCCATTGAACTAGGAGCAGTTCTTGATTAGCTGCATAGGACCTGGTCGTTGTTCTCTTTCACATGCAGTCTTTGTATTTGGTTTCCAGTTTTTAATGCTTCTGAGCGTAGTTGATGATATTCTCCAGAACATATTTATTGTCCACTGCGTTTCCAAACACGATTTATGCTACTCTGCAATCAAGTGCTTTTGTGGAATCTACATCAGGCCTGACATACTGATGTTTTCAAGTTTGTTCCACCTGCTAGAAGAAAGACTGGGACCACATCTCAACTCTAAAGTCTTTTTATATCAGTGAAAAGGTTCTTTTCTTTTCAGAGTTGTATTGCTTGCTGCAAGGCTGCTTTTTCTGAAAGAGGATTGCTGCTCATATCCTTAGAGATGTTAATCAGTTTGGCAAAATGCCAGCATAACAAAAGTTTTGTTTGCTGTGTTTAGCAGCAAGGTAACTTTTTTTTTATTATTTTTATTATTTTAATTATGACGGATAACCATGTGAGACTAAATGGTGCAGCTATTAGTGTAATTTTGCTAGTATTAAATTTAAAATACAAAGATTTCTGGAGCAGTAGACAATGATGAGGCAGGGACTTCTGTGCAGAGCTTTGAGGATTGCCTGGTAAAGTGATCTGTTTAATCAAACTTTTGTTTTAATGTCACTAAATGTAAAGCCACACGTTAAGAGGAAGAGAAACAGACCCTTCCTACAGAATGGAGAACTGGTATCCAAGAAAAAAATCCTCCCATTTTAAAAAGGATGCGTGAACAATGAGTAGGGTGTTTGGACAAGGTGCACAAAAAGTTCCAGGACTGGAGAAAGTTTGTGAAAAACTTGAGGCTCAGTGCTTTGTTTACTGAAACCAATGGTAAAGGTTATTTATTGTACATTAACTTCATAGAAGGAAAAATACAAGATCCTGTGCTTTTTCATCAAGAAAGGTAAACCAAGAATTTGTTTGAAAACTGAATTTGCTTTAAATAGGAAGGAAAAGCACAATTTAACAGTGAATTGTTGGAACAGCTGTTGCAATTGGTGAGTGTTTCCATTTCCTTATGTGTGTGCATCATGACGGGATTGTCTTTTTAGACAGATATGCTTTAGTCAAAATAAGAGTAAAGTAGCCGAGTGAATTAAAGTGCTCCGAGTTGTGTCAGAAGGGATCATTCTTGCTTCCAGCCTGAGCTTTAAAAACTGTGAAATGTGCAGTGGGCTGGTGTCACTCATTTGTAATTAGAGCATTGCTGTATTCTGTATTTGTGAGGACTGATTTTAGTATCTGCAGCTGAAGGAAGGCAAATGCTTAAATATTAATGCATTTGAGCAAGATGTGGGTGTAAGAGAAATCCACTTTGGCCATGCAGGGCGGAGGGCTGAATTCTGCAGCCTTTCCTCTGGCAAGACCTCCGTTAGCCTTAGCATTAAGGTGAAATCTGTTTGTTCTGCAAATCTAACTGGATTTTTTCCCCCCCAAGGTGGATGCTTCATTAGAAGAGGGGAAAAACAAACAAACAAACATAAGCTGCCATTTGTGTGCTACTCTGAAATAAGCGTTTTGCTCTCTCCGGCCGTGTAGCAGCAGCTCACTAACAGGCTGTGCTGCTGTGTGCTGACCTCACCAGGGCTGAGGACGCACCAGCGTTTGCTGCCACGAGACAGCAGAAGAAGAAACTTCCGCCTCTTGACGTGAAGACAATTTTGACTTGAGTGTGTTTTGTTTGAGTAAGGATTTGTCTTTTACAGTCCGCCAGTCTCATTTTTATGACATTTTATTGGAACGGGCAACTGACAGGTGGGAGACAGGATGGTCATACTTCTCAAAAGTTTACGAAGGCAATTAACAGTTGTTAATCATGTTCTTTTTCTGAATGACAAGCTGATAATTTGCAAATAGTTAGAATGAGAAGTTCATTGTAGCTGTGCAACATCTTTTGTGAAGTTTCTTATTAAACTGGGCATAGTATATCACTTGCTGGGCTATGCGCCAGGAATGTGATATGGGAGGAAATGCGTTCTCTTTTCGTGTACTTTAAAATGTATCTTGAAAGTAAGGCATGCTGGAAAAGTTGTGAGATGCAACGTCCTGTGTGCTGGATGTTATGGCTGGATGGTGCAGTGGGGGAGCTGAAGAGCAGCTGGGTGCTACAGGCAGCCACTGCCGCCCGTGCCTGGGTGAGACCACGCTGCGGCTTGGTTGGGTTTTGCTCATTTTCTGTGTTGGGCTGCGGCTGGCAGAGGGGCGGTTGGTTCACCAGGCTGCGTGTGAACCTGCGGCTGCTGCTTTCCCAGCAGAGAGTAAAGGAAACCAGTGGGCCAGCTAGAAATGTCCCGGGGGCCAGATCGATTCCGCATATCCTGCTGGCACAGGTAACGTTAAAGTTTACTAGTACCACGTGAACATGTTTGGATGAAAAGTCTGTGTTTTCCAGGAGACTTTTTTTCCAGATTATGGGTTGAGAGTTTCTGTTAAATTTCTAATAGTGGCAGGAGTTTGGTGTTAGTCATTTTAAAGAGGAAAAGAAAACAGTAAATGCAGTGTGGGCTGCTGAGTTCGCAAAGCAGACTGTGCTATTAGCAGCAGGAGCATTAAGCAGTTAAACAATATTGGTTATTTCACTCAAATAATAATATATATTTTTATTACTGACTCAATTTCTGCAAGTTTTCTATTGCCACCAGTGACGTCTGGCCGTTCAGAACGTGGCCGTAGAGTGCCCAGGAGTCAGTGCAACCTGTGGGGCCCAGAAACCGGCAACAGCAGCTAGCAAGAAAGGCTCCAAAGAATAGAAAACCTCTTCCACTGGCAGAAAATCCATTTTAAGAAGTTTCTTCCCTTTCCAGCTGTGTGTCAGAGACGTCTGATAGAAGGGGATTTGAAACTGGGTGACAGATTTTAAGAAGCTGTAGCCCCCCACCATCCATTACCAGTTGCATTTTCAGGGTAAAGCTGATAAAGTTAATTAGGTCTACTCAAAATCTTGATTGTGTGAGTTACTCAGGTCTTTTAAATTAGAGACGTAACTTCTTGAAGGGTTCACAGGCTTTCTTTCCAGGCTCAGTTGGTAGCTTTGGTTTATTGTCCCCATGGTGCATGGTGCTATCCTGAAACAGTCTGTGGTTACCTTTTGGAGTAATACAAGATTTCCAGTTCAGATTAAGGGCCACTGCAATTTTCAAAGCAAAAATACTTAAATAGTTCTAAAAATACTATTAAAGGCTGATTTCTAAGATGAAAGAGGATGGATTCAGAGAGTTAAAATGTAAAGCAAAGTAAAAGGGGAAGGTGCTTAGAGGGTAGAAATACATCGTGTAATTAGTGAAGAAAATCCCTAATATGCTGCTTGTCTGACAGTCTTTTCTACTTGTTCACTTTAGTGTCGTCATTTTTAACATGCTGCTTTAACCAAAGGAATTTTTAGGTATTTGCGTGATGAGGTGAAACAAAAGGCCAAAGAATAATCTGTGTAATCAAAACACTTAAAAGTGGCACATTACAGTGTATAGTATTCAAGATGAGGACTTCAAAGAACATTTGGAGAGATCAAAAGTATTTTGATTGTGAGGCTTTAACTGGTAATTTTATCTTAAAATCACATGGCATGTACGGTTGCTGCTAAAGATAAGCGTAGAATCGGAGCTGGTGGGAAATTTTGACATCCAATTTATTTTTCACTGACTTATGTGGTGTTGGGTTTTTAATTAAACTTTTCTGCAGATTTAAAACAAAGCCTTTTTTTTAATGAAAAAAATAGGTGTTTTAGAACTAGAAAAAACTCCGTACCTGTCCTGTGGTTATTTAAACCTAATTTTCTATATAATACTTGTTTACTGCTGTGCCCTGGTATACACCTGGACTGTGTCTTCTGCTGTGCCACTAGACTTGGGACCTTCCAGCTGTCCGTCCTTGTCCTTATGCCTCCTAAAAGGCAGAAAGCAGCATGTTTTATGAAATATAATTCAGAAAGATCCTGGTTTACATGGAAAATGATACATACATTACTGGAGCTGTCTTGCAGCATTTGCAGCAGCGTTTCCAAATGGAAGACTTCAGATTTCTCGGTTTAAAGGACTTGTGTTTTGACTTTCAATCAATAAAACTCTAATTTGGATTGCATACAAGTTCTCACTATGTACAAAAGCAATGCTAACGATTATTCATTTCAGAGGAATAAACGCAAAACCGTCATATATATGATCCCAATACCAATAATTACCCCCGCAACATATTCAACATGGTAGTTCAGGGTTAAGCATGCCATGAAGAACAACAGGATTTTGGGCAGCCTTATTGGGACATTCGTTAGGGCTCTCTGAATGCGCATGCTTGAAAATCCAGTTTAACAGCAACCTGTGCTGGTTAAATGCAGAGTCAGGTGAGTAAGTCTGGGCAGGCATTGAGAATCCTTCAAAGAAATAAATATGCTCAGCTGATGATACTTCTCCAGGGCGTTACGGGTGTGCGCAGGAACATGGGTCGCATTCCTTTCATTAATGACTCAGCTGTACCAAGGAAGTCATGCTTCCATTTCAGAAAACCTGTAGCATTAACTTTTTGTTTTGGTTGTCTTGACTTAGATTGTTTGAGAGAGGAGCCATCTTTGGGTTGTGCAGTGTCCAGCACAGGGAGTTGCGTATGCATGAGTGAGGTTTGCTAAGAGCTGTTGCAATAAGAGCAACATTACGTTTTGGTAAAAATATATACTCTAAAAACCCCTGTAAAATTCACAGAGAAACAAAATGTTTAATGTGACTATTGGTTGAATTGTATGGATTACAGGAGTCATTCACATATCAGAAGCATTTCTCTGAAAATTGGCAGTGTAGAGTCAAATCTTATGTGTGTTTGTTATGTGGATTATCACAGCAAGCTGTTCTTTCTCTGTGTTTTGGGTAGTTCTAGTCTTGCCTAAATGTTAGAGATGCTGTGTATTTGTCATTGTTCAATTGTTTTATGTGCGGCTAAGGATATTGAAGCCCTATATTTTCTGTTTGTTGCTGTAAGTTTGTTTCAAGTTTTGTGACTTTACAGATATAGCCTGTATCAATGCTTTTAATTGTATATATTTATGATTTCGGTGGTTTACAATATTCTGGAGGTTAAGCCCATCAGTTGTCACTGTTTTCTTGCTGCTTACCGATGATGGAGACACCTTAGCAGCAGCAAGTGAACTGCTGGCAAATGGAATTGCAGCACTGAGATAAAGTTGTTTCTAATCTAAGCACTCCTCAGTTGAGAATTGCAGTATGGGGGGAAAAAACACATTCAAGGAATCAGTCAATTTTTCTAATGTACTATATTTACAACCTCTGTCAATTTGAGCTGAGTGCAGCAAAAACCTGGCCTAATTGCAAGGACTGCAAAAAATACACTTTTTTTTTTTCCTCCACTGAATATATAGTTATTTCTTCAGGATGAAAAGCATATCTGCATTATGAAAAAAACAAGTGGCTGGAAAAGAATGTACAAATCCATACTTTTCTTTGCGTCTACCTAGATTTCAGATCACACATTGGAGCATGTTCCCTAGTGCTTCTAATTCTAAAGGAAATACTGTACATTTTGATGATACTTCTATTATCACTTTTCACTTCCAAGGACACCTGTAGGACTTCAGGTACAATCCTGTACATTATTATGCCAAGAGTAAGCCTTTAATTCTGGAGTATCAGCATAGAAAATAACACAGGATTTCATTATGTATCTGTAATTCGTATCAACACCAATGTTTATGATTTGAAAGAATACGCATAACTGTAGTGAGACTGCGTGCAAATGTATATATTTAGGCAGCTTTTTCTTTTCTTCAGCATTGTTGACTTAACCTGTAAAATACTGTTGGTTTTTTCGTTTTAGGTCTGAGGGTAACTGTGTTACTAACATCATCACTCATGGTACTGGGAGCTGGCCTAAGATGTGTTCCAGTTTCAGACCTAGAAATAAGGAAGAAGTAAGTGAATGAGTAATTTTTAATATACATATTTTATACTTGCTGTTAATGTAATTTTTGCTGCTGCTGCTGCAAAGAAATGTTCGTACAAATTTTCTGTATGAAGTTGATAACACCAAGTGCATGTTGCGTGGATGTGGGCTTACACGTTTCTTGGCTTCTTAAATTGATTTTTCTAGTCCTTGTTCTGCATAGTATCTGAAGATCAGAAAGGTCTTTAAAAACTTGTGTTAATTAAGCCTTACCCCATCCTGCATAACTAATATTAATCTGTTTTGCAAACAAGGAAGCAGAGATTTAGAGAGGTTCAGAACCTGGCCCAAGATCACACAGGGAACCATGCCACAAAAACCCAAAATATGTAATTTATATGCAAATGTTATATAATTAGTTCATGTTTCTCGGATGTATGAGATTGTATAGTGGTGATACAGATGAATTTATGCAAAATGGCATTTTGCATATAGTCTTTTTCAGTCTGCATTCCAAAGTAGCCTTGTACTCTGAGATTGGAACAAATGCCTTTTGTACACATACAATTTAAGAGTTTGTGCTAAGGAGTTTCCTTCCTAAAAATCAGACAAGCCAAACAAATCAGTTGTCCTTTCAACATATCCTGAACCTGGGAATCTATGGTAAATGTAGGAGTTGTGTCCTTTCTGTACAGCCATGGAACGTGGATCACTTGTTGTTCATGTAGCATGAGAAGCAAAACGAAGCTGAGGGGGAAGAAATACAGGAATTATTACATTTTTCTGCTCCTTTAAAAGTAGCACTAGCTCTTCATCAGTTACGCTTGCATAATATGTAAGTGCTGGGGGAGGGGGGGGGAAGGGTTGAAAGTCTTTTTATCTGTTTTTTATGAGGAAGGATTTGGTTTACACATCTTTTTCTTTAGAAAGCAGATTGTCTATTTCATGCTGGTTTCTCTCCATTTCCTGCAGTGGTAGCAGGACCATTGGTTTTGCTGTAGGATTGAAAGCACTTATTGATTGTGAATTCTTCTATAACTTGCTTGTACCTAGAATTTCCCCTTGAAGTTTTGTCACCTTCCAGGCTGTCTTTGTATTATTTCAGCAAGTTCCATTTTTCCTTTAGTATTGCTTACACTGAAAGTCAGCTTGGAAACCGTTAAGGTGAGAAAGAAAATACTTGGTGTGAAGTAGAAGGCAGGTGACTGGATACCATGGGTAAAACAAAGGAAGAGGTTCAGAGGACTGAGAATGTGATATGAGCATTGATTGTAAAACTAGCCCGCATCAGTAGTAAGTAGCTGGTACATAGCGACTGGCTTAGTAAACCACGTGCAGCATGGGGAGCGGGGGATGTGATTTCAGTTCTTAGGTGCTTGGAGAGTGTATAACAAAATCTAAGGTACTCCTGAGAGTAGTTGCCTACACTGTTGCCAGCTTCAAGGTGCTGTTCAAGGACTTAGTGGGCAGGGGATGCTGAATTAACCATATTGTGCTACCATTCACAATGGCCCTTTCTGTTTAAGGTGAAAATGTATTACTGTTACGGTGGCCAGGAATAGCTATCCTTATTGGGCCCTTATTTTACCTGTCCTCAAGACGCAAAGGATGCTGAACATCCAGTTCATCAGTTCTGACCAGTCTTGGATTTTACATACATATATACATACACATATGTATGTATATATGTATACACACACACGTATATGTAAGGTTTAAATGGGCCGTATAGCTTAAATGCAGTGAAACGTGGTGTCTTACGTAGCTTTTCATTTATCAGTTATGCCAAAAGATTTGAGCTGCCCAAGGCTTTAGCAAAGCAAAGATAAAAACTGTAAGAACTCAAAAAGAAATTCCCAAACAATGTTTATATGTGAGACATGGTTTTTGGGGTCAGAAGGGGAGTTTCTGCATTCCTTTAAACCAAATTTTCCAGTGTAAGAGCAGTTAGAAGACCTGGGAGAAGAGTAAAATAAATGCTTAAGGAGAAACATTCAAAGAACAGCTTCTTTAACTGGGGAGAGAAAGTCTTTGCACTGTGTAGATTTTGACGGGATGTATAAAATATGATGATACATTTTATTGAGAACCATGTAAAAAAAAAAAAGAGCATAATCTTGATGGAAAAGGTTACTGATTTCATTTATTCATGCTGTGAAAATAAGCATAATTTCAAGCTGAAATAGATAAAATTGTCAACTTAGCCTATTCTTAAAAAAATGGAGGGATTTGCAGTGACTGCAGTTCTACCTGAGAAAATAGTTTGATCTTCTACACGGTCTGATAAAAATCTGCTGAGAATTAATTATTGCTAACTGTGTGAAGCAAAAGTATGATTTTCAGTGAAGATTTCTTGAGACATTGTAAATAATTGTGCACACTGTGTGATGCTATAACCAGGTAACCTGCATTGTTTTCATGGCTAAGACCGATGGCCAATTTTCATCAATTACTTCAAGCATGGTACCAAATAAAATGCTGTTTTTGAGAATACCATTACTGCTTTATGCATTAGCAGCTATTGACTGAGCACTAAACTGTACATTTATTCTGAAAGTGTATATGCATTAATATGACCATTTGAACATTAGTCGGCCAGTCAGACAGACAGGATCACATACAAGCTCGTATTCAAGCATCTCAAAAGCCAGCACAACTGTAATTCCTTTAAATGCTTTTGCATGTTTTGTAATGTGTTTCTTCATTCCCTGAGTAATCTGCAGTAATACACTGAAGGGTTTCCATGGGACAATTATGTCAGAGTTAACATATGTAAAATTACAAGAATGTTCATGAAGTTTGTTAGTTTTATTTTTTTCTACTGTGCAGTTGTCTCTACTCACTATGTTCTTGTAATTTAGCATTAAGTAGAGCTACTGAAGCCAATCACTTATCAGAGCAATCACAGAAGTGAGGAAGTCACCATTAAGACTGGCATTTAATCCTCACTGCTTTGTGCTTCTTATCTCATACAGACCTGTAATACCCAAATGTGTTCTTAGGCTCCTTTCTAATCTGTGATTATTGTTTTGGCTCTAGTGTGTAAGAGCCAAGACTGTCCCAGCAATCGGAGTCATGTTTTTCATGCAAACCTTAACGTCTGTTTTCAGTTCATTTGACATCCATGTATATGCATGTGACCTGCATAAGGGAGAATTTAAGCTGAACATTTGAGTGTGTCTCTTGAAGATGGAGTTCCTTATGGTGAATTTTTGTTCTCTGCCAGTGAGACCTAAAACCGTACTGGGAATCCATCCCAGAACTGCATAAACTCAGGGAAGGCTGAGGAGGGAGTGCATGGCTAAATGTGGGAGTGTGGACTTGGGTGTGAGGTTGAGGAACCAACCTGTACTTGAAGTAGTAAAGTCCCTCGCATATATAAGCTCTTGTTCGCTTGCTTTCCTACCCGGCCCACTAACCTGTAAGGTTAATATGTGTAACATCCAGACAAGGAAGTTAAAGAGATTTCTCATCTGCCATGCACATCTGAGCTTGTCAGATTAGTGCCATACATGTGACAGTGAGTTTGACTTGTAAAAATAAAATTAAAAAAAAAGACTCCCTTCTAAATACTATAAAAGACTCATTGCCACACCTAGTTTTTTCAGTTCATAGTTAGCATAAAAATGTATAGAACTTAAAAAAGAAAATAGATGCTACCAAATTATACCATTTCTGGACTTGTAACCTTCAGGGAAGGAAAGAAGGTACAAGAGCATCTCTAATATGTTTTGCCTGCATCTGTAGGTCCATTCCTTTCCTTCTTGAATATTACTTGGCACTGAATGAATATTTTCATTGGACTCTTGTAATTTGGTTATTTTATCCTGAATATCAATAGTTACTAGGAGGCCATCTTTTAATAGACAAAATCAGGATTGTGTTTTCCCCCATATAACAATACACATTTATTTCATATTCTGTGTTTTGGAATAGATTTGCAAGACAGCCTAGGACTTCCAAGTGATTGTAAAACAGTAAATCTAGGCAAAAGGCTATATTAGATCTACCTGTGAGCTGAAACATATAATAAAGAAGGAAGTAAGTGATGAAATCAGCCCATAGCCATAAATCTGTGGCTCTTAAGACGGACCACGTAAGACTTCTTAAAATATGAAAGACAGCATAATTAAAGACACAGAAGTAAAGGATGTAACATAATTTGTTGTTTGTATTGAATATATTAATTAAGAAATTTATTAGAACTTAGTATGCTGTGGGTTGGTAGGGTTTGACCTTCACATTAGATTTCGCAATACAGAAGTAGTTTTTGAGGACCTTGAGTCACGGCAGTGAGAGGTTGCTCTTTGGTAATAACTTTCATTAAAACATTTGTTGCAAAGCCAGCAAAGCAATAACAGAGCATGACAGTGGAAACGGGAGCAGTATGAACTGACAGTTTTGTTATTTACAAAGCGTTACAGGGAGGATACTGATAGTTGGTAGTTCCTGTAAAGAGACACTTCCTTTACCGCTTCTTAGGATTTTGAGGTTTTTGCCTACTCTTATATATATTAAGTTTTTCCCTTTTTTGTGTTTGCAGATGATCTTTTACCACTTCTTTCGTACTTTTTGTTTCTATTAGCTAGTTGCAACCTGGTTTGTATTAAATATTTTATTCTTGTTAGACATATTCTTTGATAATTCCACACTTTCCTTTTTTCGTCCCTGAAAGCATGAAGAATTACATGGGATCATCTTGCTGTTTGTGTTTTCTGATCATAAAATGACCACGAGCCAACTTTCTGATGCATGGAAAATGCAAAGGGACACCTGAGAAGAGGTAATTCCAGTAAGGAAAGGACGTACTAGGGCTCTCTTATTCCCAGCAACACTGAACATTCTTCTGGTTATCTGTGCTCAAAAGAATACCCCAAAGTGGTGGAGCAGCTGTGGAAAACAGGGATTAAAATGTTCCAGGGAATGAAAAGAGCTTTTAGAAGATGTTAGAAGAATCTGCCTATAAAAAAGACAGAAAATGATGTGTCATGCATGCTACTTTTTTCATTTCTCTTCCTCAGTGAGTTAATCTGAAGCATGGTTCTGGGAGTAAAACGATGAATAAACTTACGTGCGTATATGATGTAGCTCAGTAAGTGCATGGAGATGTTAAGATGGAGTAGTTGCCTGGCACTGGTGGTGCTCACTGGTCTGTGCCTTGGCCGCCGTGCTGCAGGAAGGCTGAAGCTGGTTAATGCATGGTATCAATAGAAGAGATAAGCGGGGGCGAGGGGGAAGGAAACAAGTTGTTCACAAGTAGATTCTCACGGGGAGTATTTAATCTTTATACCCCGCTAACTTAACAGTTTGCCTCGTTTTTATTACCTATACCATACTGTATACAGCTTTTATTTTTTAACCTCTGCTCTAAAGTTGTTTTGGGAGAGAAGTCATTTGCATATCTCCTGCTTTGCTTATTTGCCCATGGTAGCAGTGGATTCAGTGGCTGATTGTGTCCTGGCTACCCAGTGGTACTGCCTGTCATCACGCAAGCTGTGGCACGCCAGCAGCCACTGACGAGCACTTCCACTTAGGTGGCAGCCAAACTGGCTTCTCCTTCAACTGACAGAGCCTTAGTGGAAGCAGGAGGCAGCTTGACGACTTCCTTGACAAATAGTCTTTCCTCAAATCCTGTCTTGGATTTGAGCTGTAGCGCTGGGCGTAGTGCTGCCCAGCCCAGCAATGGTGGTGACTGCTGAATTTGCAATTTACGGACTCCTGGTCTGTGTAAATTCTTGGAGTGGTAAATCCAGTAGACATATTAAAGGAACCTCTGAAATCTCCGAAAGAGCTTGGTATTGCAGTAGCATTTAACGGACAGTATTTCTGCAAGGCCTCAGCTAGCATAAGCTTATGCTAGAAGGCAAGAGAATATATATTCTTTGTGGGATTTTTAGCTCCATCTCATATAATGGCAAGTGTTATCCTCAACTGCAGAAAACCTCTTATGTTTTTTGTCATCTTGAACTCTTTGACTTTAGTGATGTCTTGTGACTCTTACTTTGTTGGGTAATTTCTATCCTTAAAGAGGAATTCATATTAATTGAGTTTATATCAAAGTTGCCGCATTATGATCAAAGTGTCCTCTTGCTCTTTCACTGGCCTGAGAAAAGTTGTGTGGGAAAATTTAAATGGGTCTTGTTTATCCCAGTCTTTAGTTTACTGCATCTCCTGTACTCTTTCATTTAAAAAATCCTAGTTAGTTTTTGCCTCTAGCGCTAAATAATTTCTATCAGATTTCTCACATGGCAGCCCTGGTAGCAACCATTCCTGGTGCCCTTCCCTTATAACTTGTTTCAGGATGTTTCACCTCATTAGCCCCTAATGTAATTGCCTACTTTTTGTTTACAACAACGCTGTTTGTTTTGGACCTGTTTGCATTTGATGAATGTATCCTCTGCTAGTGTGGCTTTAAAGATATCCGCTTTTAATGAGGGGTTTGTGGAATGGCTTTATAAGGGGGGAAAAAGGCACCTTTTAATAAAAATAAAAATGCCAAAAAGAAGTTTTGGTTTCATATGCCCTCATCCTTCAAACTTGGATAAAGCTTTAAGCGAAAAAACCGTCTTCTCCGCTGCGTGACAGCTGTGATGACTGTACGATAGCGTGGCGTGACGGCGCGAGGGTGTGAGTGAATTTGTCACTGTGCTGCCAGGGGTCCCGCTGTACTCCTGCGCTGTCCCGTTTTCTCTGTCAGGATGTCTGGCAGAGACGTCAGCGTCTTGGCCTGAGACTGCCTTTTCTTCTTCTTGCAAATCTTGTCTCTCTCTTGGCCGGCACTCAGTAATAAGTTTCAAAGTAACTCTGTTTTTCTGTTCTTTCACATTTAAAACCCAAACTCGCTTTTTCTCAGACCACTGCAAATTCGTTTGCTGTTTTCTTTGACTGAGAGAAGAGACGTGAGGCTGCGATGCCTGGGAGGTGCTGTGGTCTGAGGCCAGCTCTTTCAAAGTCCGCTCCTGTACCGGTATGACAGGTTGTGATGAGGCCGTGGTGTGTGCAGTGGGTGAGATGTGAGCCGAGTTCCTGATGAAAATAGTCGACAATGTATTTATAAAAGTTTTTCTCTTTTTTTTTTTTTTAAACTTTTATTGCTGGAGATAATGTACCACACAGTGACTCAGGCTTTCTGCTCATAATAATTTTTCTTACTGATGGGGGGAAAAACAGCTTTGAATTATTCCACGTATCAATGGTTGCATGCATCAAAAACAAGCTAAAAAATGCTAATGGCCTCAATCCATGAATATCCAGAAGGCATAAAGCTTTTGTAGTATAAATATATCATTTAATGAAAATATTGCAAAGAAGTGCATTTCCATAAAATTCATCTTTCAGAATGTTATTTTTAATAGATGAATTCATTGCTTTACCCAGAGGTATTTTTTCTGCTCAGTCCTTTTCCTTATTGCACTCTTTTGGTTATAAACAGGACAGCATTTGCACCAAGTTTTCCCCACACTCCATGATAGGGAATTGCTATAAAGCATGAATTTGACCTTCCTAATTCCATATGTACCTTAGAAGGTACCACTTAATAGAGGGGTCTTTTGTTGTATTTATTTTTGAGAGTCTAAAGGAAAGACTCTGTCCATTTCTAGTAACTTGATTGTGGAAAAATCAGAGATTTTTCATTACTAAACTGGTATCAGTTCCCTCTGAAGTGTAATAAATCTTCTAATGTCTAAAGCAGATAAGTCCATGTGTTTTTCTTACTCTTTTACTTGGGCAAGCAACTTGCATTGTGCATCAATGTAGACACTTGAATGGGAGGTATTCTCTGGCTTTGTTGCCATTTAGTAAGGCTAAATTCAATAACACTTGAAAGTGCTCTGAAGTCCTCCAGTGGAAGGCTCTCTTTCATTTGCTTCCAGTAGTTACCACAATGAGCTAATCACTGTATAAACTTATATGTCTTCCAAATTAGCAGGAGTTGAACAATCCACTTCTTTCAGTGAGTGAAAATGTCAGGCATGTGAAAGATAATTCAGCCATCCATTTCTGTAAAATATTAACTTCTTTATCCTGAATCCCTTTTTATTAATTTTTAGGATCAACAATTAATCTACTGTTTTTTTTTATTTCCAAAATAAAAGGCACACATGGTGCTGTTTCCCAGGAGCAGCAGACAAGTGCTCTTGGTGACTTCCTTGCTCCTCACACTTTGCCAAACAGCAACAAAATTGAATTACTAGGTGTTTTTGTTTTTTGCATCTGTATTGAAGTCTGAATAATGACTAAGCTGTCAGTTGTCATGGTGGCTAATAGGAAAAGCATAGTAAAATTTTCAGGAAAAATCAACCAAAAATCTCATCTTCACAAGGCTCTTAAGATGGGATCCTCTCCCTCCTAGGACCAAGAGGACCCTCATTTCCTAGTTGACTGGAGGGTCGTTGGAAGCTGACAGAGAAGATCCATGTTCAGAGAGTCAAAGTGATGCTCTGGGGCTGGCTGCCTCGTTCTTCCGTGGTATTGCCTGCCAAAGGAAAGTGAAAACGCTTTCCACTCTGTTCGTTAGTGTTAAAGTGCTGACACGACTTCTCCATCCCTAGCCTTCTCAAAACAAGGTCAATTAAAAGATGTTAGAACTGAGCTTTGGAGAATTATTTTAGTGTTGTGGTTTAAATCCATTGTATTAAAAGTCACTTCTTGAATGGGTTGTTTTTCCCTCTGCCATTGCCTCTGTTTCCCCATCTGAGAAAGGAAGCTAATGAATTATTTTTTTTCATTTAAAATGCTCCTAAGTCTAGGCATGAGACATACTGTGCTAGAAACATTAAATATCTGTTATTTTTTTGTGTAAAAAGTGTTTATGCAACACAGCTTTTAAATAGCTTAACAAATGCAGTACCTAATGGGACTCTGACCATGCATGAAAAGTTTCAAACTGTACAGGGAGAAGAAGATAAGTAAAGCAGCCTGTAAATGGAAGCTTGTACAAATCTAAACTGTATGGTATTATCATCAATCACTAAAACGTTTTCCCTGTATAATCTCACTTTTTCATACCCAGTTCATTCACTGATACTGTAATTTCAGTATCAGTATAAATTTCATTTATAGTCTTACATGCTTTTTTTGTTGTTGCCTGTTATGATATTGCAACTGTGACAGCGGGGAGTGAATACAGCAGGTATAACCAGGTTACTGCTTAAGACTTATATGAAACGTTCTCTCAGGGAAGTGATGAAATCTGTATAACTTATTTAAAAACTTGACAAAAATTTGGAAAAGAGAAGAAATACAGTACGGTAAGACTTTTTCTTCTGTAATTTCTGTTGCTATATTTGAACTATCCCTTGCTCTATCTTTTTGCAATTCAGAGACCAGTTTAGGAAGAAATGTGAACAAGTATTTTTTCCACATGGGTGGGGTCTTGAACTAAAGTTATCCCGTTAGTTTTTTTCTTGGAGAAGAGAAATCACGTTGTACAGAATCAAATGGAAATAGTGGCAAGGAAAAATGCAGTTGCTCTTTGCATGTTTTCAGTAGCAGAAACAAGAAGAAAATTGGGGCATAATAGAAACAAATGTCTCAAGTTGGAGTAATTTTTAGCACTGATGCTGTGTAGGAGCAGACTCCTGTGGGCTGTTGGACTGAAATGTAGTGCAGTGTTGGTAAGACGGTGTAACAAACAGCAAAAAGCCACCAGTGCTGTTGTGTTCGTATTTCTCTCTGACAGCTGTAGTGGCTGTTACATATGTCTCCCAGAGCAGCGGATTACTAAATGCTCCGGATCACATTTTGAATCTCTTCCCTGCCTCTGTAGGGAAATGAGTTAAGGATATGTAGAGGAAGAATGCAAACAATCTTTTTCTCAGGAAAAAAAAAAAAGCTTAATTCAAACCAATATTGAAAAAGAGATAAAATAAGTTTTAGACTGTTATCGTGTGCAGCAACCTTTGAGGGGCAGTCTGTACAGCAGCGGCAGTTTAGTCTGAAAATGGTGTTTATTAGCCCCAACGTGTTAGATTTGAAAAATTAAGCAATATGAAGATAAGAGATGCTCTACCCTGCATGATAATGTCAAGCTTGGTAAATGCCAGAAATGCAGATGGAACAGCAAATCCATCAGCATACAGCGGATGAAGGCAGCATACCAGATGGGCCAGGGCAGGGGAGAACAGGCAGGAGCATATCAACAGAAGAGGCCTACAGAGAGACAAAAATAAACTCTTTATGTGAAAACACTAAGCAAAGATGGAAAAGTAACGTACAATTCAAGTTCTGAACTAAAATACTACTTTCTCCCTCTGGATCTGCAGAGTAAAACTAACATGTGTCTCCCTCTAGTATAAGGACCTGTTATAGAGTTTTATTCAGACGTGGAATTTGATAGAAATAATGTAAATCTGAAATGTAAGTGCATTGAAAGAGTATTTATAATTCTCACAATATATGATTTTTTTTTTAACAAAACTTTTCTTCTTCTACCAGAAGATACAGATACAGAACTATTGCATTTTTTCTGGTTTTAGTGAGTTTTATTTGCCCTTAGATTTCAATGAAGTGGGCATATCTGAGTTAAAACAATATTATCACAGTGGTATAAGTGAATGGAGGAATTAGTACAGTACCTATAGCTATAAAGGTTATACTGTAGTAACACATTTTTCCCAGTGTACCGTAACAAAACCATAATTTAAGCATTAAATTCCCTTTGGAGCAAGAGGAAATGCTAAAATAAAATCTTCATATGTTGCAGTAGTTACTTCACTTGCTGCTGAAATGCAACTGTTTCCGGGGATACAGAATAGCTCTGCAAATACTCTGAAACAAATTAGTTTGTTTAAGTAAGTAATAAGTGATAAGTATAGGAATAATTTATCATAGTGAGGTAAGTAGAATGAAAATACTGAAGTACACAAGGGATACCTTGGTTTGTCCAAAGTACACTGCATGGACTGGAGAGTAACCATAAGGGATTCATGTAATGTGTCCTCCAGAAAACTGTACCAGAGCATTATTTAGATAGTTTTAAATTAATAAAAAGCATAATTTCATTTGATTATTATGGGAGCCACAGTGTAACAGGCCTGGCCATGTATTGGTGTTGTCCATCTGAAGCACATCATGAACTAATAGTAATGAAATCTACACTTGCTAGGTGAACTTTATAAAAACTTACCATTATTTATATTTAAGACTGGATATTACTTTTGTGGTAGCTAGGAAAGTGTTTCCTTCAGATGATACATGATAGCATTTTTTCTGTGTTGTATATTTTTCGTAAGTTTTGCTTAAAGAATTAATTTCTAATCAACTGAGAATCAGTTGCATCTATCCCTTTTTATTACAAGCTAGCTTATTAATTTGATGAAGAGTCTGTCAGAGTTTCTTTTGCGTGTTTTGTTCCATTGTGTGCTATAAAAAAAACTCTTGCCACACTGTATATTATATAGTCATTTGTGGCTTGAAACGTTGCCTAAATGCTAGCTTGTGTTTCCCCATTTTCAGGCCATACCTTTTCACGTCTGACAACTCGAGTCTTGCAGCAATAACATTGAGTTCCTGCTATGCTTAGAAAAACATCACCCATTTAAAAATATCATCTGCCACCATTTTATTGCACAATGGATAGATCTACTTTGGAGGGTTGCAATGTTTTGTTTAACTTGCTAGCTGTTTTTTAGACATGAGGTTTTTATATAAATTCCAAAATAATTTTGCCTTTCACGGCTCATCGCTTTTTGGAAAAGTCTAAGTGGAAGGTTTCTGGCTGAATTCCATATTTAAAAGAGCCTTCAGAAAGTCCTTTCTGTATGTGCTTATTGTGTTAATATGAAGCCAAAAGTTGTAGAGACTTCACTGCTTGGAAGTAGTATCTCTGTTTTGTCACCAGTCTTATCTGTTAAATCCCACTGAGTGTGAAAAACAAGAAAAATCTGGGTTTCCTTGGCTGTTTCAATAGTATGTTGAGAATGGCCAGACTGCTGCAGAAGATGAATCTCTTGGAAACCTCAACAGCCCGGCTTTCTCATCTGTAGACACACAGAGCTCATCTGAGTGTGTAAATAAAAATAAATAATGCAGTGAAAAAATATGCAGAGTATTTTGCTGAAGTGTTTCAGTTTGGGATCTGACAAAACTAATCTTCTGTTGGGATTTATGCAAGCAAGGGGTCAGGTTTAAGATGTTCGTATTTGAAAGCTTTTCTGCTACTAAACCTTTTCTACTCTCATATCCCATCATGATACCTTTTTTCTGCAAAGAAAGTCCCTTTTATTCCCTCTTCCTTTCCTGCTTTGAAGAGAACATTTGCTTCTCCATTTATCTGAGATAATGAGAACAGAGTAGCCCTGGATTCTTTAAATCAGTCTAATTGGGCTTCTTTTAGTGTATTGAATATTCTTTTTTTTGCACAGGACTTTCATTTCTTTGTGCAGTCACTCCATCTCAAGCACTCAGTATCTTATGTGCAATTTTTTTTGTTTTTTTTTAAAAACAGGCAATTATCATCCAAATGGCTGTCGTCTCTATTCTCTGTTCCAGGCTGATTCATGGAGGGCAGCTGTTAAATGGCTTGGCGGGGCCAACTGTGATGAACGCAGCACCATTTCTTTCCACAACGTGGTTTTCTCCAGATGAACGTGCCACAGCAACAGCTATTGCTTCGCTGCTCAATTACCTGGGTGCCGCTGGTGCGTTTTTAGTGGGACCTCTTGTAGTGCCATCTCCTAATGGAACATCTCACCTCCCGCTGGTATCACAAAGCAACACTGAGCACATCAAGGACCGCATTGAGGCTGTGTTGTATGCAGGTGTGTTTTTAAAAAAAAAAAAAAAAAAAAAAGGGGGGNAAAAAAAAAGGAGGGGGGGGACGTTAATAATTATAAAACATTTACGTACTTTTCTGTGTGTTTGGTACTTGTGAAGCACTACCCTCTAGTGGCTGGTCTGCAAAGGAAACAGTAACTAACTGATGGTAAATAATGAAGTGGTAAAATGTTCTATGGTCAGAAAGGTTAACTTTTTCCCTTTTGTGTAGGAAAGATTTTAAAATAGTCTTCTGTACTGCTTAATGCCAAGTGAAGTTAGTTCAATTGTTTGTATCAGCTGATCTTAGGAGAAACATCTTCTAGGAGAGCTTATGCTTTCCCAGAGCTTCCAAACTGTTGTTTGCTTCTTGAATTTTCATTTAAAAAAAAGTCTCCATGACAAGTTGGTTTTTTTTTTTCCTGCAAGGATGGAAATCCTATATTCTTCCAGCATTAAATTCTTTTCTGCGTTAATTCAGCCTTAATTTATGACTTGCATATGCCTTTCAAATGTTATTAGATTATTAGTATCTAAGAATCAAACACTGGAATTAAAACTCAGTAGATTTTGGTTTTAACTAAAACTACCTAATTCTTATGCAGCAAGCAATTTCAATGAAGTGACAACAATTGGGTACAAAAAACACTGATATAAAATTCACCAGATAAAACATAGATTTCATTTCCTTTCTTTTTCATGCAATGACTTCACAGGTCTTTGTGTCACTTACAAGAATTAGCGGTACTCAGCAGCAAGCTTTAAGGAAAAAGAGTTACCCAAGTGGCTTAAGAGTCTACAATCTGATTTTTAGTGGATGTAAACTGATATAGCGTTAAGAGCAGCTAAACTTTACCATGTCATGGCTTTTTTTTTTTTTTTAACTTATAATTCCAGCCTCTGAAATGCAGCCAGGATTTAGCCGTGTGCATTTCAGAAGTCTTAAAGTACATATAGTGTGTATTTGATGTGCAGGTTTATGGGACTGAGTTAACTGTTTGTGATGATTTATTCCTGGCTGTTATTCTCATGGAAATTTTGTCAAGTTAATACTCATATTGGATGAGGTCCACTTTACTGTTCATTTTAAAGAAAGCATAGTAGAATTTGCATCACTGTTTCAGCAGGTATATCTTTCCTTTCAAATAATCTACTTTTTAGTGGATTCAAATTTTTTGAAACAAGGAAATTTGGATTTGGTTAGGCCTTTCTCAGAGGTAAATACTATGTTAGAGCCTGAAAATTTCATGGCAGATAAAAGTGGCCAGTGGGAAAGAATGAAAAGTGAAGGCAAGTCAGCTTGTGTCCTGAGGAGCAGTGGATAAAAGAGGAGCAAAAATTCAGTGATTAGAAAAGTGCTTTAGCCCACTCTTTCCAGATTGTCCATGGAGAGAGAAGAATTCATTGGCCTGAAGGAAGTGCAGTTTTGTGCCTAAAACCGCTTCTTTGAGCGCTAGAAATGTTGCTTTCAGCAGCCCATTAGTTTCACTTTTTCTTCTGTTCTGTTCTGGGAGGCTTTCCTGAGCATTTTCTTCAGAAGCTGGGATAGATCTCTCTTGCCAGCAAGATTCAGAGATCTGTCTTGCCTGCCCAATATTTCAGCACAGCTCTTTCTGCCTTTCTGAATAAGCAAGGGCTTGGGAACAGCCTGTCCTGTAAACCTGCTTGGGATTGTTGATTCCAGCATAAGATCATCCTGCAGCAGCTCTTCAGCTTCCTAGGATATGTGTTTTGTGGGGCATCTGTAGTTCTTACTTTGTTCAAACTACATAGCTGGGTTTCCTTGTGCAGCTGCGCTTGTGTTAGTGATGTGTCTCATGGGATCTTTCCAGGATCTACAACTCCTTTTGCTGTTCAGGCAATGAAATAGAGATGTTTCCCGAACATCACTGGCCTGTGGAGAATCACAGTGACGGTGGCAAAACGTTCAACTGGTTTGAAATTGGCAGGAGCTGTCCAAAGAGGAGGTTACCTCACATCCCTTGCGGGATTAGTCCCATCTCACCTCAGCCGTCTTTCCCCAGAGAGCTCAAGAGGCAGCAGACTGTGCTGTCAGCCTCTTCTGTGCTCTGCTGTGCCAGGTAGGCTCCAGAGATAGAGGGAAGTCTGTCCCGTGGTAGGTAACAGCTTGTGGTGACTGCCTTGTGGTAGTTGTACAGCTCTGTTTGCCTGTGGACCATGAAATACTTTATAGGTATGGTAGGGTGCTGTTTGTCCCCTTAAAATCAGCTGGACAGAAAATGAAGCTCAAACTGACTTTGAAGATAGTAAAGGTGTTACAGAATGTGACAGAATGAGGAGTTGGCCTCAAGTGTCCCACTTTAGCAAGTACGGTAGGGTTTGGCTGACTTCTCATTTCAGGCGCTATAGGAAAGCGAGTTTCATAGGATAGGCACTCTGCATTCTTGAGTGTTGCGTTTGTGATGCAGCTTGTTGCCATTGCATGAGGTAGGATTAGATAAGCAGCATCCAGAAGTTTGTTGATGATTTTTAAAACCCTAATAATGTGAATTGTCAGCTTGGGATCACTAGCGTGACAAGAGTGTGCTAATTTTCCAAGGACTTAACCTCAAACATGATTACAAGGCAATTGCTTATAAACTCATTCTAAAATTGCTCTGTTAACTCCGTCTTCTGTGTTTCATTAAATTGCTGTTCCTTTATCTCAAACGTGGACGAAGAGCTCAGCTGAAATATCACAACGTCTTTCCATGTCATCTGTGTCTCTACACATTCTGGTTCACAGCTGGAATAGTATGGATGTAGCAAACCAGGATTGAATTGCATTACCTGTATTGCATAAGGAAGTGTGAATCATTCTGGACTCCAGCCAGAGCTTTTAGCTATGTGCTTTCCTAAATATCAATGAAAAATCATTATTTGTTTCAAAATTATGCATATACATGTATATACACATATGTAAAGTATATACGTGTGTGTGTGTGTGTATATATATGTGCATTTACAGAGATGTAGAGTGCCCTCCTTTCCCCTTTATGTTTCAGGAGAAGGTGAAGGGTGAGGATCTCCTTTGTTTCGGGTAGGTTTTTGTCCTATAAGTAGTCTTTTGGAAGGAAAAAGACCTTGTGTCAAGGAGGCTTGTGCCTCTGTATACCTCTTTTTTTTTTTTTTTTTTTTTTTTTTTTTTTTTNTTTTTTTTTTTTTTTTCTGTTTAGGGCTTACACAGCCAGCAAGAGTGCCTTCTTGTAGGCACTTCTGCAGATGCAGGCATCTCTCCACATTGACATTCACAGCTCACTGTGGCATGATACCCTCGTTGCTTTTGTGAGGCATTTCAGATTCACTCCTCAGCAGAACATAGACAGTGCTGTATTTCTGCACACTAATTTATGCTGACTTGCCCAGTTCCAAGTGCTTTGCTGCATCCTTTGCACAGTTGAGAAGTTAATAGTCAGTTTCTGTGGAAGAGCTCCTCTTCCGTGGTGGCAGCTCCCTTGGTCTCAAAATGTAAGAAATAGGTCAATATATCTTTTGCTTCCTTTTACTCCCTGCTTGCAATCTAAAATTTGTCCTGGGAATGTATTTTCCTTTACCTAGTCTGGTACAATAAATAATGATAGTGATGGTGGTGGGCTTCCTAATGAAGAAACAATGCAAGAAGTAAGGAGTCAGACTCATTTGGCAGTACCTGGACTTTTAAGAGAGATGCGAGTGTGATACACAAAGCTAAGATGGCACTAAAGACTTTTATTCTTAAGTAGAGGGAGCTGCTTTGGTTTTGGATGGGTTCCAAAGTGAGTTCTGCTCTTTTCTTTTGTGCGTGAGGGCAGTGCTTGTGAGACAAATTCATTAGCCTAGGAAGTATAACACTGGGAAATGTTAAAGATTTGCAAGACAGTACTACAAGGACTGCATGCTGAATTTAATAATTAAAAAAAAAAAGTTACTGTACTGCTCCTACTGCAGCAATTTGACTGGCAGGAATCTTGAGGTAACCCTTAGAAGAGGCCCCAGGTGAGCACCTGTTGTAAAATATTACTGTGACTTAAAAAACAATTATCAACCTGTTTCATATTCTTTATAGAAAGACATCGCCTTTCCCCTTATATCATTGCAGTATAGTGAAGTTAAATAATATGCATCTTGGAAAACCTCCTGTTTCTGTGTGATCACGTTCTTGTTGGCTATACCTATCTGCAAAAGTCTTCCTTTCAATATGCAATTAAAGTGTGTCTGTGCATATATCTGTAAACCTGCATGTAGATGAAGGAGAAGGGGATAAAGAGCCTTTGGTAAGCCTTGCTTCCCTGTCCAGTATCGTGCTATAATGACAGAACCTCTCATCCCTTTCTTAGATCTGGGATAATCAGTTGTGGCCAGTTCTTTATTCATTGCTTATGTTCTCAAAAACAATGTACAGAAAGATAGAAATTAATCTCTCTTCTGGAGAGTGGAGGAGTTGTAGTGAGACTACAAGGCCCTTGACCCTCAAAACCTGTAATTAGACCACAGTAGGGAAAAGAGACACCACATAGTTCCAAATGAATCCTTTAGTGTTTGATCATGGAGACTGGCATTGTCACATTCCTGGTATGCTTTCAAAACAAATTTGGGGTAGATTTTTTTTCCATATACCAAATAGAAGTGTTCATTTCCCATCCCAATCTACAAGTGATCCATTAACGCTCTGAGTATTACTTATTTTTCAGTTCCCTAAATTTATTTTGTTTTGGTTTAGCAGAAGAGCTGGCAAAGTGCCATGTTCATATTGATTTATTAAAAGAGAAAAAAGAAAACTAATGCAACTCTTCCATCCCTACTGGAATTTATTTGTGGTGTTGGTGAACACTTTGTAATAAGATCACAAGTTCTTTTAAGATAACACAGTTCAGCTATACATTTTTCTCTCCAGCAGTGAAGAATCTTGTTTTCAAAGGGGATAGCAGAAATATTTGGATTGAGGACTGTGGATAACATGATATATATTTTAAAAGGCATGTAAAACAAATTAATTAGACTGAATGTGGATAGAGTTGTTTTTTCTCAGATTGTCTGCTCATGGGGCTTGCAGAGTATTATCTGTGAAGTGCTCATCACTTTGCAGGTTCAGGTCCAAATATTTTCTATGAAGTTTTTTGAAGATCTGGAACACCTGCTGCTAAACAAGAGGAGCATCTGCAAACAGCTGTATTCTTTCTCTCCTTTTTTTTTTTCTCCTATTACCTATATTCTCTATTCCTGAGCCATGGCTGCTCCTGTGCTTTTCTTTTAATATTCTGTTGCCACGAAATACTGTTTGTGTCCACGACGCTGCCTTGCTTGACCTCTCATTTGCCTTCATCATCCTGTATACCAAGTAATTGTCGTTCCATGCCCTGGGGCTTCCCCAGTCCCATCTGTTTAAAGTCTCCAGCATGCTTACCTGCATTGCATTACTTCCATTGCAAGGAAATGTGACCAGATCTTCACAGTTCTCTTTGAAGAGGGAAAAAAACAAAAGCTTTCCTTTTCCTTCACTTAGTTCCCCATGTGTGAGCCTGTTGCTGTACAGCTCTTTTCATTGGAATTGACTGCCAGTATTTCTCCATGTCATTGATTCTCCATCTGAATTTGAAATCTTGCTTGGGGAGGGAAAAAGAAGTCCTCCTTCAAGTTATTCTGTTGTCAGGAGCAGTAAAGCACTTGGGGTAGGATTTATGTATCAGAGGCTGGCTGATAACAATGCTGTGCTGAAATAAGTCTTTCAGTGCTAACATCTGTTCTCTGTTTTGTTTTTTTTTGCCCTCTTGCTTAGAATTTGGAATGGTTTCCTTGATATTTTCCGCAGCGTTGGCCTACTTCCCCTCACGCCCTCCATTCCCTCCCAGCGTGGCTGCAGCTAGTCAGCGGCTTAGCTACCGGAGAAGTTTTTGCAGACTCTTAAGGTAGGTCCTCATTTGGTTTCCACTTAAGAGGTCGGCACCTGAATAAACAAACACAAGTGTGCTTTAATCTTCTCATTGAACAAACAAGTTAGTTCATAGTGCTTTTAAACAAAATCAAATTAAATATTAATGCTGAGACATAAAAGGATACTAACTGCTAAAAAGCCAACATTAAATTTTAAATGGGTATATCTCAAGCATTCATGCCAAAATCCTTCTTCACCAACGCTGCTGTGGTCATCCTGTTAGATGGCTTTTGTTATGCTACACTTCTGTTACATCAGGTTATACAAAATTGTTAACAGTGTGCATTCTGCTATGTGAGAGATAAGTTAACAACGCTGGGCATAACTGACTATTAAGCAGCTTTCTTCCATGCTTCTCATACTGGAAGGAATTTGAGGTTTGCTTGCCATTCAAGGGAGCATACAGCTGCTTTCATTCAGCCATGGGAGCAATGAATGAAGTATCTGAAACCATTGTATGGTCTGTTCAATCTCATTAATTGTATGTTAATATATGAAGTGGGGATAGGAGAAGTATCTCCAACAGGTTCAAAGATGAGTAAGTTTCCTTTAAAGTTTAAAAAAAAAAAAAAGAAAAAAGAAACAAAGTTATAAAGAAAGTGACATCTCCAGCTTTACAGCTTCTCTTTTGTTCACTTAGATTATTAGCTCTTTTGATAAGACACAGTCCTTCCCCCGGTGTTTGTAGAATCTTGTGTAATGGGAATCTGGTATCAGAGCAACTGTAATATTAATGCTGAATAATCGTGAAGGCCTGTGCCTGGTACATGATAATGCATAGGAACTTCCTGGGGCAAAAAAAGAACTGTGGTACAGAGTACGATCGACTTCACTGGGGAGCTTCAAACTCTTGGTGCAATGGTTTCTTGTAGTAATGTAGTTATAGGAGCTGAATCAGTGTAAAATGGGCTGCTTAAAACTTGATAATTTTAGATCTTCAGGCACTTAGTTGTTGCAGACCTATTGCGTGCTGTACTTTCTGAAAGTATGCCAGCAAAAACAAATTATCCCCTGTTATTGTTGGTTTTTACTGGTGGTTTTGGAGGCTTTTGTTTCACTTTGGGGGAGTAAATCGTTGACAAAATGCTTACTTCTATGTGTTCATCCTGGAGTGGGCTGGCAGTTGGGAGAAGGTGTGAATACAGCTGGCTGGTTAGTCTGCAAAGTGACCTACTCAGGATGTTAAAAAATAGCAATTCCCATAAGGACACTTAGCACACACAATAATGCTGTTAAACACCCAAGCTGGTATGTGGTGAGACCCCGCCTGAGGGCTGTGTTGTAAAAATGTTGCTGTCAAACAGAAATCCAAACAGCAACTGACTCCGCAGGTGAAATATAAAATTTCTGTTGACAGTGCTCCATTTGGGAGCCTTATAACTATTATATTGCTTGTTCAACATGTTGTAAATACTGGGCCTGAGATACTGGTAAGGTCAGGAGATAAACAGCAAAACTGGCTTACCATTCACAATCAACAAAAGTTAAGAAAACAAACTGGACAGTTAAATAATGACCATAGTTTATAGCATTTCCAAGAACCGAGAGGTCTGTTTTAAATGCAGTCAGGTAAGATCATTGTCTCCCCCCGCTCTGGTCTTTATGCATTCTTCCATGCTACCCCTTATCAAAGGCACTTCTTCATTCCTCTGTACATGAAACAATCAACAGTTCATCATTAAAACCACTTATCTTGGGGAGCCTTTCAGCAACAATCCATCAGGCAAGGGGGTTTTTATAAAAGAAAATAGTATCTGCTGTGCTTCAAGAGAAATCCATCATCTGGTTCATTAGGCTTCTAAGCTCTGTTGCCTGCCTAATATAGACTTAATAATTCTTGGCAAAGAGAGGCTTTCTTTTGACGTAGTGGTGTAGGCTGAAGGTAGTCAGCTGATGACTACCAGGAAATCATGATTTCTGCTTTATTGCTGACTTGCCCTCTGGTATGAGAACTGACTGTGTAAGGCATTTAGGATGTGTGTGAGCTGGTCGGCTGACTTCACCCAACTACGCACCGAAAAACATTCTTGAGAACTGAGACTGCCAACATTTCCCTCTTCTGAAGCCCCAGGCTTCAGTTTTTTTACTTCAAAATAAAGCTGTGTAGCATAACTTTACCGCTGAAGTCATTGACCTTTTCCTTTGGGTGCCAAAGGGGTCTCTCATTTTCTTCCAAGTCCCACCCTCCTTCGTGCCTTCAGGTCATTGAGCAGACTTCTTCATGAGCTGCTTCTTGCAGAGTTGTGTTATATAGCGCTTCTTAGGGTCAAGCATCCTCTGTAGGCCATTTTTGGGGAGTTGCTTGGGAACATGGGTCTTTCTCCTGACTTGGAGGATTCCTGCTTCTGACAGACTATAATGATTAGCTGATCTCTGGTTATCTCCTGATACCAACTCTCTCAGCCTGCAGTGGGAGTCGACAGATTAGCCATGGTTTAGGAGCGAAGCCTGATTCTTTTAACAGTCTATCACACAATGTGACAAGTGTAGTTTGAATTTCCATTAGAAAAAGTACTGTGCCCTTTCTCAGTTTCTTTGGTGAAGTAAATAGGACTTTTTTTCTCATCTTTCAGAATATGCCAAAAATTTCCATGGGAAAAATTCTAATACAAGTAAATAGTTGATAAGTCTTAACATTTGCATTAAGAGAACATATAGTGATTTTTGCTTTGAAGTAATTAGATGCTATTAGGCAGTTACATGCCTTTTATATTTTTAAGGGACTGTGTAAGCCATTTTGAAATTTCATAGTAGGGTTTTTGTGCATCATTACTTCTTTCATGAAACTTTCACATGACATCACCATCCAGGCTGAAAGCTGCTCGGCCTATGCCTGATGTTAATAGGGGCTGTCAAAGTTATTCTGAAAATGCTGACTGACTTTGACGGGGCTCCCCTCTGAACCAGCCTGTCTTATGGATTCTAGTAGTGTTAAATAGGATTCTAGAAAGAAGAAAAAAAAAAAAAAAAAGCTAATTCGTATTCCAGCAGAATGGTTTAACAGAGTCTAATGCTGATATCCTGTCATAAAGGCTGATATGATGGAAAACAGTGTGGGTTCACCAGCTGATGGTGTGACAGACAGCACGTTTTTCTATTTTCAGTGGAGCAGCTGCAAAATTGCAAAAACAAATACAAGTGGCCGAAGCCGTGAAAAGTGGAGCTGATACTTAGGATGTGCTTTCAAATGGCTTTAACACTTAATGTAGCCGGTGCTAGCTGTTGCTGGATAAGGGGATGTTAAATGACATCTGGTGATTGGTGCCACTTTGTCACTTCCGTGCACCCTTTGCCCGGGTCAGCAGCTTCCATAATGTGGAGACGAGGCATGGTGGGAGCATGGGAGCCTCCGTCACTGGAGGATGTTGTGATGCAGAGCTGGGTCTCTGGCACAGGGACTAGAAGTTGCATGTGACAGAGCAGCTACCCCATGTGCCAGTCTGTCATTGCCTGAGTTAGAGAAGATAAATATGCCACAGGAGATCTGGGTCACGTAAATTACAAAGTACT
>VXAL01014448.1:751468-775885 GCA_013399475.1 Chauna torquata | reverse complement strand
TGGAAGCGTGGAAACAGATTTTTTTTTTTTTTTCTTCCCTAGCTTAAGCATTAATCTGTTTATGGCTGTGTACAAATCGTATTACCCTACTCCTATTGCGCTCCGACTCATAAGATTGGTATAATGACCTTTGTCTTCCTGATGACTTCTGTTTCTGTAAATCCACAAATAGAAGAGTACTCAAAGCAGAACTGATTTAAGGGTTTTAGTNAAAGTGTTAAGTAGTGTACAAATTTGGGAGGAGTATTTCAGGCATGAATATCTATAAATCTGGCCAATATAAATATCCATGAGTAGGAAGACTCAAATATTGTATGATTTCTTACCTGCCCCACCTTTTTTCTTGGAGGATCACTTACCAATTTCTTTATTTTTTTAGTTCTCTAAAGTTAATACTCTGCTTTCAAAGCAAGTTCCACTTGCTTTTCCTGTGGGAAGTATATAGAACAAATCCAATTTGATCAGATTTTTGGTTACTTTCATCACTATATCATGAGATAAGAATTTGATCAGCACATGCTGGAATGGAAATTTATGCAGTGAAACATATCGCTGTTATAAACACACAGTACAGGGATATCCTTCTTCTACTGTTTTTTTGTTCCTATAAGTGAATTATAGTAAAAATTGCTGTCTTACCTTGAGGCAGTCACATTTCTCTTGGAAAAAAAATTGAGTGGGACTTCTTCAATGACTGTTCTTACCATGACCAGTAGCAAGAATTAAGTTATAGAGAAGTTTCCTTCCACTTTAACAGACTTTAGGGAGTTTGACAGGAACTAACTTTGAATTGTTTAACTCATTCATGGAGGTACTAAAGTCCACAAAGCGTTCATCTGCATAGGGCATTATCATTTTGGCATTTGGGATGCTATTATAATCAGCAATGACAAAATGTCCTAGGTCTCTGTAGGCTTCACTTTAAATTATATGCTGTGCCCATGAGAACATGTTCAGTTGTAATTACTTTCCTGTTTATTTATATGAAATTTGTGTATCTTCTCTCAGTTTGTCTGAGAATTATTACAAAACATACAGTATTCAAGAATTTCTGTCAAAGGACTTTGGAAGAAGATGCTGTACTGCTTCCTTGCACTTGATACTGCTTTAGAGTATCTGCATTTCTCTAGTAAATTTTTACAAAAAAAAAAAACGCAAAATACTTTTTAAATGAAATAATAATGTTTCGTATTGTTTGTTAGAAATCAGCCAAGACATGTGCCAGTGGGCTGATAAGAACCATTTAGATTAGTGGAGGTCCTTCCATTAATTTCATTTAGTTTTGGACTGGGCTTTGTAGTTATAGATTAGTGATGGTTTAATTTAAAAGGAAATTTGTAAACACATTTCAGGACTTCCTGGGAAGTTCTGGGAACTTGTTTGAATGTCTGAGAGAGACTTGAGGCCCCTTCTGCTGTGTTGCAAGCTCACCTGGGAGCAAACAAGTGTCCATTGTCATTTAAATCTCTTCCCTGTTCTAATTCGTAATTTGTTTGGTTTTGGTACAAAGCTCTTGTCACAGCAGGTAGCTGGAAGAAAATAAAGTCTGTTTCTGGGGGGGGCATCTGTTTGCCATCCTGTAGCTAAAGACCTGCTGCACATGGATGGAATCTAATTTCTTACAGCTTTTTCTCCTTTTTGTGCTAAGCCACTGTGGCAACATCAGTCCCAAATCAGCACCTTGCTTCATCTAACTAGTAACATCCACAGTGACATTATCAGGGCACGTTTGGTTCCTTGCTTTCTTCCTGGACAAGAGAAGGAGAACGAGCACTGAGGAAATAGCATGGGCTGCATCACACCTCACGCGTGAGTATTACATGGCTAAAAGAAGTTTGAGCCTCCTGCCGGGGCAGCTCCAGGCCAATTCTCTAAACCAGCTGTGTTTTGGATGGACATCTTGCCTTTTCTGCTCTTTTTGCAGTGACCAGTTGATGAAATAGGTGCTAAATTCACACACAGATCTTTAAAATGTGACATTAGTCAAAGTAGTTTAAAGAAACCCAGCACAGTTCCAGTATTCATGGATGCCCACAGCCGCTACTGTCTCAGGTGCACACCTTTGTGCATAGCTCCACAGGCAGTTGGTTCCTTTTCCTAAGAAAAAGCAATCTGTGTCAATCTAATAGCATGACATACTTCCCCAGCATATGCTTCTACCCAAGCACGTGCAGGATAGATGTTTGTCCTTGATAGACTTTAGGACATAATATTAGCTTCTTGATAAATCATCTTTGTTGTTGTTGTTGTTGTTGTTATCAGCACTTTCAAATCCTTATATTCATTTCCAATGACTGTCATCAAGATTGTCTTAATTGAAAAAACATTTACTGTAACTTTAGCAACTGTTCTTCTACCATATAAAATCATGGTAATTGTTTGTGTTCATTCAGTGCAAGGTCACTGTAGTAGAAAGGAAATGGTCTCCATGAATAGGTGGTATTCTCCCTGCTACCGTGTCTTTTGCCCTTGAGGTAGAATATAAGGTGTGCTACTTAGTGTATGAAATAAATAGCCAAACTGCTTTTGAAGTCTTATTTATTTGATTTCTTCCTATAACTTATTTTTTTGAAACTGCATATCTTATCTTTGACTTGCTGTCTAGTTGACCAGTTGGATTTGTAACTCAATTGGCAAGTTAATGGAATAAGCTTATTTGTATAGCACTCAGAAAGACCCTGGATGATTTACAGAAACATGAAATAAAAACACTTTCCCATCACTACAGTATGTACCCATTAAGCGAGAACTCTGTAGGCTCTCATCTTTCACTTTTCGAGCTTCTTTTTGTGGTTTACCAGTTAAAAGATGCCATTTCCATTATGTCTTAGAACTTGGCATCTACTGGATGCTATATTGTACCTATAATTTTGCACTGACATTTCGTCTGACTGGTTTCCAAATGTGTGTGCATATATACATGCACCTTGTTTTATATGTATTATCTGTGGTCTCAGTCGAGGTTTTGTAATTGATACTCAGCTGCCAATTTTCGGTGTACTTATGAGGCAGATAATATTTTGGGGAAAATAAAAGGTAATGCTAAACCTGCATTGGTCATGGGAGTGTGGAAGTGCGTGTTGTGTGCCGGTGGGTGTACTTTTGTGGCTAAAGCAGGTTGTAGTGACAGGGACGTGTACGGATGTAGTTTCTAAAGTACAGAGTTATTGCATTTACTAGCTTGCAGACTAGTCATCTGAATATGCTTTACTAAATGATGAGCAGTAATGTAATAGGACTAGTGTATTTTAGACTATCAAATTGATTTGGAAGGGTTCTGTTTGTTTTATGGAAACTTTTGTACCTACTGTATTGGATAAAATGTGAGGTCTTGATCTTTTAAAATGCTGCTGATCTTAGGTGGATATTTCTATCTTCGACTTGAACAAATCAGAGTTTCTGAAAATTGCATGTCTAGAGATCCTATCTGTTCAGAGGCACACAATCCCCCTGTCCTGGCTATTGCAGTTTATGGAGGAAGTTTGTCGTGCTGTAGAGGTATTGCCTCTAGCACATCTGCAAGCAGCTCCACTTCTGATGGTGCTCATTGTGGTTGTCAGCAGCTTCATGACTATTTCCACTCTTTGAGGTTTCTAATACAAAATTCCTCCTCACTACTACCTTTTTTTTTTTTTTCCTTTTGGGAAATTTCTGAACATTTTCTCTAGAAGTTACAAGTAATTGTCTATGGATATCTTTAATTGAGGGTAACGAGGGGCAGATGTTCGTTTGTCTTCAGAAATTCGTGCATTTCATTTATGTATTGGTTTCTCAAGCCAACACAAATTTCAAATAGCTGAATGCAATGATCAGATTTGCTGGGTACATCTGAAAGCAGTTACAGAGAGTTAGAGCAATGCACTGTGTTGTTTGAGGTAAACAGGAGTTCAAAAAGAAGTTTATGAAATTTTAAATACTGCTGAGGACTTGCAGCAAAAATCTAAGGAACTTTTAGCTAGAGAATCAGTTACTCAGTTTAACCTAGAGAAGCCTATTAAGAAGAGCTTCCTAATACGGGTGGGTTGTTTTGTTTGTTTGTTTGTCCCATTTTTTTTAACAGTTTTTTTCTTGCTCTCTGCAAACTGTTGGAACATACCTTGCATCAATTTCTTTGACTTTCATTCTGCGATTTATAATAAAAGAATTTGAGAGGTGAGAAAGTTAACCATGTTTCTTTCCTTTTTTCTTTTAAACAATCCAGAACATTCTGGTATATTTGGCGGGAGGAAGGGGGGCCAGCTGTCCCTCCTGAAGTTATGCCATCTATATCATCTTTCTGGCTGAGTCTTCTGTCCTCATTTTCTTGTCCAGGCAAATCCTCTGTAGAGAAAGAAATAAGTCTCTGTGTCTTGGAAGCAAACCACATCAAATGAAGGATCTGATAGATAGCCCTTTCTACTGTATCTTTTAACACCTTTATCTCTTTTCTATGATTCTTCATATTTTAACAAATGGTGATTTTTATTTTTTCTTTTAGGCTTCTTTTAAGTTTCCTGCTTCCTCACAGTTTCTCAATCGAAAGACTGAGTAGTGCTTAACAGAAAATGAAGAGCTTTTTTAGATCTCCCCTTTCCAAGACAGAAGAAAGTAAATTAAGCTGAAAATGCATTTTCTATTTCATATAAACATAGATCCATATGAAAAAAAAAAGTGTAAGGATTTTGTACCATACTGCAGTGAGAAGATGCTATAAATAGTTTTCCTATGACTTAATAACCCTTTTGCATCTGAAAAATTTTTCTTTACCCTTTCTTGTCATTTTGGTGGAAACTTCAGAAATTATTCCAGACTTCCTCCTGCAACCCAAAGCCTTCCAATTGCTTCCTTATACCTTGGTTTTTCTTGACCGGTAACCTCAGATTATAGAAGCTGCAGGTCAGAAAGTCGTCTTCTTCCCAAGACAGCACTTAGCAAAGACTTATTTAAATTTCTTTTGAGGTATTCTTTTTTTTTCAGAAATAGATCTAATAGGTACATTAGTTACATATAGGCATATTAAGAATCTATATTAAGATACTAGGCACTATGAAGTATTTGGCAGTGTCAGAAATTGTAGAACAAAATATCTGAGAGTACTGAAGAAGCATCTGTATTCTTCTGTTATTCGTCCAGAAAAAATGTTACACATTGGTGAAAAATTCACCTTATCAAGTATGTCCCATTCCTTCCAGGCACTGGGTGCCATTCATTTCCTGCCAAAAGGGATTCAACATGTTGTCGCTTAGGCCACGATGAATACTGATGTCTTGACATCTGTTAGATCATCAGTATTTATTTGTAAAATAGAAGCAAAATTAGTTCTGACCTTTAGAGCTAAGTCAAAAGGTTAATCCATGTCCATTTCCAATTCAGAGCATTAGTTGCTCCCTTCTCTAATTGTGTATAAGACAACAGTTACTGTTCATTTCAGAGATAAATCAAACTGTAGGTGATGGTTTGCATTCATAATTCTGTTCTGTTTGCTTCTTCTTACAAATGAATTCCGAGTCACAGAATGTGTCTTCACAGGTTCAGTTTAAAAATGAAATTAAAAAAGTTAGTATTTCTGTGGGGTTTTTTTTGTTTGTTAGATTGGTTGTTTTGTTTTTTTTTTTTTTAAATCAGTGCATCATTTCTGCCGAAAACTAGTGGGATGTCATATACACAGAGGATAAAAATAAATTTATGCATTTTTCAGATGCTCAAATATTAGTTTTGTTGGCAGCTCTGAATATGGGGGAAAAAATGCCAATGTAAAATTAATAGCTGTTTTTCTTTTTCTTCTAGCTACACTGTACACATCGTGTATTTTGTTGGGTATATTTCTCAACAGCAGTGTACCAATATTCTTTGAGCTTTTTGTGGAAACGGTCTACCCTGTTCCAGAAGGAATTACCTGCGGAGTTGTCACCTTTTTGAGTAATGTGTTTATGGGAGTGCTTTTGTTTTTCCTCACATTTTACCATACAGGTAAGAAATACAAGCTACTTCAAAAATTTAATTCTCCATGAAGGCATAACATTGTCAGTAAGAGGAGGATTTGGGCATACAATTTCTGTTAATAATCAAATGTATGAATCCCCTTTGTAGTAGCAAGGGAAAAGAACTTTAATTGTTCGTTTCTATATGCTTGCTAATAAAAACAAAATGCTTTCATGCAAGATGCATATAGTCATGTACCTCTTAGAATCTGCTGTAGCCAGAAACCATCAGTCATCAAGATACAGTCATCATATTTTTATAAATTTTTATTTAGAATTTTTATAAAGTTTATAGATAAATATTTATGAACTTCTATATTTTTTAATTAATGGTTAATGTGACCATTAATAATGTTTTTAGCTATGCTTGTTCAAAGCCAAAATAAAGCTAATCCAATCTCATGTTTCAGCTTATAAATGTGTTGCCCAGGAGGGTCAGAGAAGAAATTCACCATTTATGTTCAGATCTGTTCAGTATGTTGGACATGTCATTGGGAATGAGAGAGAGTGTCTCTTCTGACCACTGCTCAAAGACAAAATATTCCTTTAGATAATCCAGTGGCCCAGTGAGGCAGAATAGTGTCTTGTTTGATATTTTCATCAACTTCTTCAGACTTTCTTATCTCTAGAGTATTATTTGCTTCCTCGTAACTCATGATCATACTTTAAACTTGCTATTTAATAATAAATTATTATTACTCTCCTATGACAAGATGACCTGCTGAGTGGATGAGGGAAAGGCTGTGGATGTTGTTTACTTGGACTTTAGGATGGCATTTGCTACTGTTTCCTCCAGCCTTCTCCTGGAGGAACTGGCTGCTCATGGCTCAGATGAATGTGCTGTTTGCTGGGTAAAACAGTGGCTGGATGGCCGGGCCCAAAGGTTCCTTGTGACCAGCTGCCAACTGATTTAACTCCGGTCACAGGTGGTGTTCCCCAGGGCTTGGTATTGGAGCTAGTTTTGTATAATAGCTTTATCAGCGATCTGGACGAGGGGATTGAGCGCACCCTCAGTACGTTTGCAGACAACACCAAGTTAGGCGGGAGTGTTGATCTGCTTGAGGGTAGGGAGGCTCTGCAGAGGGATCTGGATAGGCTGGGTCGATGGGCCACGTCCAGTTGTATGGCCTCCAACACGGCTAAATGCTGAGTGCTGCACTTGGGTCACCAGAACCCCATGCAGCAGTCTGGGCTCGGGGAAGAGTGGCTGGAAAGTTGCCCTGCAGAAAAGAACCTGGGGTGCTGGTCGGCAGCCGGCTGAACACGAGCCAGCAGCGTGCCCAGGTGGCCAAGAAGGCCAACGGCGTTCTGGCCTGCACCAGAAATAGTGTGGCCAGCAGGACCAGGGAAGTGATTGTCCCCCTGTACTCTGCTCTGGTGAGACCACACCTCGAGTACCGTGTTTGGTTTTGGGCCCCTCACTGCAAGAAAGATACTGAGTTGCTCGTGCACATTCAGAGAACAGCAATGAAGCTGGTGAAGGCACTAGGAAACAAGACTCATGAGGAGTGGCTAGGGGAACTGGGACTCTTCAGTCTGGAGAAGAGGCTGAGGGGAGACCTCATCGTTCCCTCTAACGACCTGAAAGGAGGTTGCAGTGAGAAAGGTGTTGGTCTCTTTTCTCCGGTGACAAGTCATAGGACTTGAGGCAACGGCTTCAAGTTGTGCCAGGGGAGGTCTAGATTGGATGTCAGGAAGAATTTCTTCGCAGAAGGGTGGTTAGGCGTTGGAACAGGCTGCCCAGGGAGGTGGTGGAGTCGCCATCCATGGAGGTATTTAGGAGATGTGTGGATGTGGCCCTTAGGAACGCGGGTTAGTGGTAGACTTGCAGTGTTAGGTGGATTGTTGGACTTGATGATCGTAATGCTCTTTTCCAGCCTTAACGATTCTATGATTCTAAGCTGTAAAATAACAACCAGTCTTTCTTTAAAGTGGAAGTGGTCTTTAATGGTTTTTGAAGATGTAGATTTTTGTGTTATATTTTGTTGTCATGATAAACATTTGCTTCACGACACAAGATTTGCATAACAATGTTTTACTTTTGCTTTGGAAGGATTAAAAATTGAGAACTTTTATATCGATGCATATACTTCTTAAAATGCTTTGTTTTATAGCCCAGGGGAGACTGACAAATTTCAGAATTAATTGTGCTTGAAATTATGGAGGTTACAGTGTGGGGCAACTTTTCAACATGGTTTGTGTGTCTTTCTGACAAGTAATTGTAAGCAGGTTAACAATTATATTCTCAATTATGTTCTGTGAACACAAACTGAGAGAATTTTTTTTTTCATGCTTCCATCAAACAGCATTGTTGTAAAAACTGAATTCTATCCATGCCAGCCTCAGGTGGTGTGATGTTTAATCTTTACATTTTAAAGAATGCTTTTATGATTAATATTAATTGGTGTGAACTCTGTTCATATATGCTGTTATTTCCAACATTTATGCCTGAGCTGAAAAGATTATACAGAATAATCTGAGGATATTTTCAGCATTTTCTCAGAGTAAGAGTCCCCTGTTCTGAACTGCTTAATTGAGGATTGGGATACAATGTGTTTTACTATTTTCATAGTCTTAACTTCCTTCTGACTGAAGAAGTATGGTAGAGTGAATTTATTCCCTCATAAATAGGGTATTTTGGGCCATTTCTTTCTCTAGTACTTCTTTCCCTAGCAGGTGTCAGTAAATGCAGGTAAGGATAAACCTGAAATTAGTGTATCCATACACTTGGAATCTTTTCCCTATTTCTCCAAAGGAGGAAAAAAAAGTGATTTGTGGTGATCCATTCTCAGTGATGCAGTAACAGAAATGATCAAAACTACGGATGTTACGTCGTCACTACACGCAATCGATGCCAGTGGATGCTATTGGCTCTTTTTGATAGAAGAAAAATCCTTTAGAGTTTAGATAACGATCTTAAATACTTGTCTTCCCTTTGATTCAAATACATCTAAGAAGCTTATGGGTAGATCAGAATTCAGTCAAATTTATCTTGTAACCTCAGTCTTGATTTTTAGGCCAAGTGCTCTTTCAGTAGTTTTAATTCTATTTCTTTTTCTTCTCATATTCAGACATTGCAAAGGCTGTGAAAGAACTAAGCCCTGGAAACTTTCCAGTGCATTGAAGGTTTTGGTCCAGCTAACTCAGTTAAGATTGGAAAATTCAAACCTTTCTGAAACCTCAGCCTAACTTCTAGTGCTGTGGTCTGAGAACAAAAGCCTCAGCCTCTGGATGTGGTTTCCTACAGGGAGTTCCAAATGAAAACCAAAACTAAATTGACCTTTAGCTTTATGTGATCAATATGTTAGTATGAATCACCAATGCTGCCCAAATTCTGTGTCATAAAAGACATGAAGAGTTCAAAAGGAAAATGTAGTCCTTTAGGAGTTATGGGTTAAAATACGTATTTTAAAAAAAACGCGTATTTTGAATGCATTATTAAGCACATGATTAAGCGCATCAGAATCTTGCAATTAAGCAAGTGTATTGCTTCTTATAGAAAATAGTAGCAGAGCTTTTGCCTATGAACAGCGTAGTCTTCTCAAAGCCTAGGAAAATTTTTTTTGAGGTTTTGATAAGATTACTGCCTAACCAAATCTGTAAGCTTTTGGGAGAGAGGGTGTTGTTGAAGGTTGCTGGGTTTGGGTGGCTGGTTTCTGAGGCTTTCTGACTCGTCCTTTGCATTGTGTAATATAAATTGTGCTTTCTCTTTTAGAAATGTAAATTTTAGATTTATGACAGTAGTGGTGCTGAGGTCTTGATTATGATGAACTCAGACCTTGAGGGAGAGTTTAGATTCTGTAAAAAATAAAAGAACAACAATAGTAATGTATGTCATACAAATGAAGGAAAACACCATTTTCAGTAAAAGTAATGGTTCTTCATTAAATTGACAGAATTAGAGTTGTGGTGCACTTGTTTCTGAGTAAAACTGCTAAGTAGTAGTCAAATACCAGACGAGGATTTCTTGAATGTAGAATGTATGCTTTTAAGTGCAGTATATTTTGTCTAACAGCTAAAAAGGGGCTTCTGAGGATCTGCTCATGCAACTAGTTTTAAATTGCATTGATTGCACTGCTCACAAGGTTCGTCAGAGGAATTAGTTTTCCCTCCTCAGACCATGTAGCAGGTTTGATTCAAAATCAAATCCTGCTGCTTCTTACACTTTTAATTTGTTTTAGTTTTCAATCCATAGAAATCAAAGAACTAATGAGTAGAGTGTTCAGAAGTGGTTTATTCTCCATTAGCAAGGATAGATTTTTTTTTTCCCCCTTTCTGCATTGACAGGTTGAATAAGAAGCATTAACATTAGCTGGAGGCATTGGTTTTATATATATAGAAGTCGCCCATGGAGGAGTCTCATAGACCGTGCTAACCATCTATCGATTGCAGAGCTGTCAAGGTTTTATTAAGAACACAGCAATTTCCTTCAAACCCACCAGCCATGTTTCTAACTTATGGTGTTAAAAGTTTTGGTAGCTTTAAACATGGAGCACGTTTGATAACTCTGAGATCAGGTCTATCTTCTGCTTTACAGAGTTTTCCTGGTTCAACTGGTGCCTCCCAGGATCGTGTCTGCTCAGCCTGCTCCTCATCCTGTGTTTCCGAGAATCCTACGACAGACTCTACCTCGACGTTGTCGTCTCTGTCTGATAATGCAGGACTGCTGATGGGTTGGAAGAGACTGAAAGTCCATTTTGCAGTCTGCACATCTTCCTGGATTTGCACAGCTGACCGGAGGAAAAACAAAGAAATTACAAGACTTAATTGTGGCTTTATTAGAGAGGGTGAGGGACAGGTTGTTTCTTACATTCAAGACTGCCTTGATTTGCGTTCATTACAGGCAGCTAAACGTGGGACTTGAGTGGTGATAAAGATGCCTGAAATGCACAAAGAGAATATATCTGATGTACAGGTTCCAGTGTCAGAACTGGGGTTTTCTATTTAAAAGGCTGTTCATGTAGCAGTGGGATGTACAAGTCTGTGTGTGTGCGTGTGTGCATGCATGTGTGCCAACTCAAGGTTGTACACACTGGGGTACCAGTAACCTTTAAGTCTTCTATCAGAATAGGAATGGTGAATAATCTCAAAAGGAAAAAAAAAAAAAAAACTTTTTAAAAATCTCTTTTAAATTGCTAGTCATTTATATAATGAATGTCCATTAAACAGTTAAGCTAAAATAATTTGGTGCTGTACACTACGTTTACATTCTAATAAAGTGATTTCTGATATAAGACACTGGTACCAGGGTTTTTAGCCGTACTAAATATCCCAGTCAATCCTTGCAGTGTTGTTCGAGGTGTGTGTCACCCTGGAGCACATGTATGCTGAACGATAGCTGTAGCTGCCACTGAAACCTGACTTGCACGGCAGTCACCTCTGAAATACCGCCATGGTTCTGTATGTCCTGAGTACAGAGCATCTGTGGTATCTCAGAAGTTTACTGTAGAGTCACTTCTTGGTAAATGTTGCTGTTCTAAAGGCTACCACTGTGACCACTGTGTCACCTTTTCATCCCCCGTCTCCAGTACTTCCTTTTGTTGTTTTTGTTTTTGTTTGTTTGTTTTTTAAACTGTGAAGACCTGTTCACGCCACTAACTTCTGTTGGTGTGGATGTTCAAGTCCTGGTAGTTCTCTTCTGATACTCTAAGGTGTGCATGTTTTTTAGGATTAGTTTACAATTGAGGGTGCCTAAGCAATATTGTTTGTTAATCCAAGTCTTTAAAATCACAGTTTCCTAAAAAAAAAAATGTTTATAGTTTGATGGGGCGCCCTGATGGTAAAATGACAATGAGTTTGACAATGAGAAATAACTCATGAGTTTTGGCATAATATGGGAAATACAATGCCAACTCTTTTTATCAGTAGTAATTTGTGGTCGTTCTGGCCTTTACTTGAACATAAATATTGAAGACACTTTGAATAGTTTTTTAACTCAATTTTAAACCTGCTAATAATTTCTTAATTATATTCTTCAATTTCAGTTCAGCATCATATACAGCATTCCCCATGTGTGTGTTTTGTGCTTTGTGTTAGGGGTGTGTGTGTGCATATTTATATCTATGTATACACAAATAGAGCTTATATATATCTTATATATATAAGTTATATAAGGGTATGTGTTTACATAGGCTTATTTTAAATAATCATGTCTCTGGCTGGTGGTATGCCACTGTTTGTAACTAAACCAGTCACTGCCATGAATGAAAATGCACACACAGGCTGTCTGTGACATGATTTCTATTTTTTCGTGGGGTGAATGATTTCCTACTGTAGCTATTTTATAATACGGAGTGCGTGCACGTGTTAGAGGAGGTTGGTGTGCATCAATAGAAGTTTGAAGCAAACGCCCTTTGCTCCTACGTGGGGCTCTTCTCTGCCATTTTTGAGTGATACAGACGCTGTAAACTCACTCAAATAAAACCCGATCTGAGCGCTACCTTTCAGACACGTATCCATTCATTGTCCTCTCGTTTTGCAGAGAGAACATGCCATGAATACCTTCAACTCAGGAGTGTATTTGTGCAGCAAAATAAAGCAAGCTGTTTCATGGCATCTGCTTTTATGTTTTCTGATGTATTTACTGTAGTAAGTCACAGGAAATTAACTTAGCTCATTGCCTATATCAGCGACTAAATGATCTTTTTTTTTTTCTTGAAACAGGCTGTTTGTAGACAATGGAGCTAACCTACATAGAGATAACTTAATCGATCTAACCATCGCATTCAGAACCACTGGCATTATCCTTTTTATTGTTTTTCTGATGGATGGTGTTAACTGTCCAACTTCTTTTTACTGTTTTAGTGCCTGGAATAGTTTCAGTATCCAGTAGCTGCTGCTACCTATTGTCTTCTGAAAACTAGGATTGCTTGCCAAGAATTTGATTGGAGTTGCATTGTCATGGCAGAATTGCAAGCTTGGATGGCTCTTCAGAGCTCTACTTCTGCAATTTACTGTAGCTATATTAAGATTAAAATTGCACAGTTGCAGGCACTGTCCCGAGTGACAGAGATTTCTAATCCTTTCACTGCCCAGACTATTTTAAGATGGAGGAGCACCTGAGGCAGTGTTCAGACTATACGCTGTTCTTCCTCTGTTCCAAAAAGCAGTGAACAATTCAAAATATTTGTCAGTTCTGTCAGATCCAGACTCTCTGTACCGTCAGGGGAGAAGACTGAACATCTTGTTTTAGACCCTGCTGAGTATTTTCCTGATTTGCTGTGAATGGCTCACTGCTATCCTGAACCTCAAATGCTTTTGGTAGAAGTTCCTGCATCTGTCTCGGGCACTGTAATGTGTGGTGTTAATTACAGCCCTCGGTGCCTCTGCACCAAAACAGAAGCATTATCCGGAGCCGAGCAGTACGACAACTCTGCTGGAGACCCGTGCTGGTGAGTCACCAGCCTCAACCAGAATTCCCAGCAAATCTGGTGGAAATTTTCCTGAGTGAAAACAAAAGGATTGCTCCCAAATTACTTGACGTCGTTGAGGACACTGCTGCATTCCAGACACACAATCTTCAGGCACTAGGTTTTTATTAGATTAGCGAGTCTGGCTTTGGACTAGGAGGTGGGGACTGCAAATGTGCTTGCTGTGATCTCTGATAATAACTTACCCTTACTAGTGGTCGTCAGCATCCTCCTCTGGAGGAGCAGGCCGTTTCATGTCAGTAATCCAACTGAAGCTTTGGGAATATTTCTTGGATAAGGCTTATCAAATAGGTACACCCTTGTGGGGATTTACCATGGGTAAATGGTGTTAATTAGTGAAAGTTCTCTCCGTAAGTTGTGAATGAGTAACAGCAGGGTTTTTTGTCTAAATGAGACATTGTCTAGCACTGTCACAGAGTAGCTGAAACTGGCTGCTGCTTCACCTCTGACTTGCAAACAGAGGAAGGTGCTCTGAGAAGTTATGGTATTTGCTTCCCTTCATGGCCCTTAAATTCATGGCCCAGAAGAGGAATTTTTCCCAGCAGTGCAAAGCCCCCTAAAATACAAAAAAATTTGCTACATTTTATGAAAATGCTAGGAAGGATGCACTGTAGTCACTCCCCTCTCATTAACAGATCTTCCTTTCAAGTAGTTACGCTCTGGGTTGCTTCTCGGATTTCTGCTTGGCTCGCTAATAACTCTGAATTCAGCTTCCAGTTCTGCTGCCTTTTCTTCTTGCTAGCTCTGGAGCTGCACTAGCTTTCATGCTGCTAATGAGGAGGCTCAGGTGGAGTAGAAGTTGGCTCTACTTAACGGCACTGTTTACCATCTCTCTTCAGTGCTTTTACCCCTTAATTTCCTTTTGGCCTCTTTGCTTTGCCGAGCCGCTTCTGCTCTGCACCACTGCTTGGTGGCAGTGCAGGTACCGTGGAGAAAAGCTGCCAGGTTCCCAAGTCGATTTTAGAGGGATGGGTCAGCTGGTCAGCAATTTAATATGTACAAAAAGGGTGATTTTTACAAAACCATGCAAGCTGGAGGAAGGTGCAGACCTGAAGGATTTTACACATATGTGAGCAGTCTGGTGCAAGCAGACTGTAATTTGCCTGAAACTTACAGATTTGGCTCCTACACCTAGAGAGGCCAAGCTGACATGGACCGTGCTTGTTACAGATTCAGCTTCACAGCATTGCTGAGTTATTCCAAACCAGATCAGAAACATATGAGAAACGGACATCTTTCATCCTCAACTGGGTTGGAAAGTCCCAGGCTGCATCTGTAGCTCCAGGGGGGACAGGTCTGTGGGCTGAACAAGGGAAGGAGAGGTTTCTGTAGGGTATTTCAGCACTGAAATACTGCGGCGAGCTGATCAAATCCGTATAAAACTTGAAGTTTCATGGTGACGGAGATGTTAATCTGTGGTTTATTCTACAGTAAACTTAGCAAGTGAATGCATAGCCTTACACTAATATAAATAAACTGAATTGATTGATATTCATATATTGGCTGTTACTAGAAAGGGAAGCTAAATGTGAGGATTGACTGAAATATGAGTGGGGATTATACAGTTTGCACAGTGGATTTAGCTGTCTTGTAATGTTCCGACAGCAGATTTTTAATTGTTAATTCTCATTTCCTACGTTAGGTCACTTTCAAATGTTAATTAGCATTTGTGACAAAGACATTTGGGTGGGGCTTTTATGTTTCATTAGTTTTTCTTGGGGTTTTTTTTTTTTTTGGTTTTGGCTAGATTGCAATTATGGATCATGGTAATAATTTGGCAAGACGACTGCTACACTTGTGTGAACGAGTATGTTTTGTGTTCAGTATTGATTTGGTGTTGGTTGTTGGTGTCGCTATTCCCAGTGTTGTAAAGGTTTGGGAGCGGTGTAAGTGAGGGCGCGAGAGAAGGCTCCCTGCGAAAATGACCAAGATCCTCTTTCAGCATCTTCCGTGGGGCCAGGATGCGGGCCCCAGCGCCCAGGCCGGCGGGAGGAGGCGAGCACACGTGGTGATCACTGGTGAGGAGGCAGCGCTGCGGGCATCGCTGCCTCCCTTCTGGCTGAGACAGACGCATCCTCCCACGTGCGTGCGCGAGAGAGCTTCAGTCATTTCCCTGCAATTGTTACTGCTGCGAAGTTGGTTGTAGGTGGCATCCGAGAATCTGCTTTGATTCGTCAGGGAGTGTCTTTTCGGACCATGGAGCAGGCTGTCAGTAGAGAAGGCAGCAGACGCAGTAAAAATCAGATTATGTCAATCTGCTTGTGATTTTTACAGTTTGTGTTTCAAGGCAGATGAAACTAACAGAGGAGGAAATGTAGCTCTGTCCAAAGTTTTGACAAGCAAAAGCAAGTATTTGCACAGATGTGCTGGCTCCTGCCTTTTATTCGGGATCGCAACGTGTTTGGAGCACCTCATACCCACCCGAAAAGCCTGGGGTGCTGCACTCCCAGCGAGCCGCGCGGACCCGACCTGCTGCTGGGCAGCCTGCGGCGATGCCGCAGAAGCTGCTGTGCCCGGACTGAGGGGAGGAAAGATCAGTGCGGAGCAGGAGAAGGAGAGCTGCCGCAGCTGGGGTCTCCAGAGGTGCTGCGGCTCCGGGCGTCTGGGCTGTTTGTGCAGGAGGGATGCCTTCTGCGGCCCAATTTGAGCTGTTTTAGCAGGATCTCATTTCCAGGGAATGCCTCCTCCCTCTGCGCATCTGCAAAACATTTCAAATTCAGCCACGCAAAGTCCGCGCTCCTAAAGCTAAATCCCTTTAGAAAGCTTTGGTTTTCCGTTTTCTGACCGCTTTCTGACTCGTATGTCGCGATGAGCCTCCTGCCCTCCCCTCCCGCGGGCGATGTGCTCTCGTGGCGCTTCCCGAGAGGCGAGGGCTTGGCTTGGGGCTGACTGCTGGTGCCGTTGGGCTTTCCTCCTCGAGATGTTGGCTCACTTGGCACCGTCTGAGCCGGCATTGAGGAGAGCAGGCAGGAAGCGCTTCTGTGCCTGCTACACCCCAGCTGCCGTCTCCCAAACAGCTTCTCTGTGTGGTTTTGGGGTTTGCCTGGGGTGGTTACCGCAAGGTGGACGGGGAGACTTCTGGGCTATCTGGGGTGGCTTAAAAGCCTTCCTGACGAGCGCGATTTGCGCAGAGTCCCTCGAGGATGAGGTTCTTCATCTCTGCAACACCGTTTGTGCTGGAGCAAATATCGGTTTGGCACAGGGCTCAGTCGCCGGTTTTTCGAGGTGCAGCAGGCAGGGAAGGTGAGACGTGCGCTCTGCACAAAGAGCTTTTCAGTTCAGTGTCTCACACCAACGCCTTCCCCCCGGGACTTCTTCACTGCGTGTAGCCGGACAGGCTCGTTTCGCTCGCTCTGTATTGCTACATGAAGAAAATTCCAGGGGCAAATCCTTTCTTCTTATGGAGAGCTTTTCCCTGTAGGCTCAGGCCCATTCTCCACCCTCAGTCCATCCCTACGTAAAAGCCAGAAGCCCCACGCTTCCCGTCGCAGAGGGACGGGCAGGCTGTGATAGCGCCGGGACGGCCGCGGGAGCCCCCGCACTGGCCTTGCGTGGTCCCGGCGCTGCCTGGCGGCCCTGGGCTCGCCCTGTGCCAGCTCTGGACGCCCCAAGGCACGCGAGGCGAGAGCAGGGCTGGCTTCTTTGCCCCGCTGGGACGCCTCCGGCACCACAGCAGCTTCCTTAAACCCTGGCGGGCTCTGCCGCCCTCCATCACCTCCCTGTCCCCGTCCCCCGGGCGGCCGCTGCCACCCAGCCTGCGCATGACACCCGTGCACTCTCCAGCCATGGCTGCCTCTGCCTGTGGCATTCACTAGGTTAAAATCTCATTTTCCTTGCCCAACCTAACACCTTCAGCTGTGCATTCCCGGAATCAGCACTTGATGAGGCGGGAAGGCCGGACTTGGCTAACGTGGCGCAGCTCACCCCGGGGTGTTCCGACCGGAACGTACCGAGGAGGAGGAGGGGGCTGCGTGCCGGGGAGCATCGCTGGGAGCTCTCCTCCCACTGTGAGACTGTTCCATTTTACTGGAGTTTGTGCGCATTCTACTTTTGTAATTTTTTTAAATGATTTGATAGAATTTTATTTTAGGGTAAATTCTACTTTTTGTATGCAATATTCTGATGTGATGTATTCTTAATTCTAAGAAAATAATGTTTAAACCACTATATACCTGTCAATGTAACACACCCTCTGTGTCATTTCTTTTTAAAACTGGAATCTCACCATGAAGTGCGTGTTACTTTTCGTACTGCTTGTTGCACATTAAAGAGGTTACTTACTCAGCTGTGCTGCCATTAGCCTTCATTAATTCCAAAAAAAAAAAACCAACAACAACAACAACAAAAAAGGGAATAATTTATTTCTGCTATAATATTGCTGAAAAATACTGAAGATACTGCTGTGCAATGGAGAATCCTTAGTCTAAAGGATTGAGCCCCATCCCCAGGAGAGTAGAGAGCACCAAAGGGAGGCGGAGGAAACTGAGGGGATGGGGGCAGGAGACGTTCGAAGGGGAAGGGGAATTTTTTTAGTTCAACTCCATCCCCGCAGCCCCTTTGTGCAGGCTCTGCTTCCTCCCGACACCTTTCTGACTCCAGTTCCCCATCCAGCCGCATCCACACTCCAGTCTCGGGATGCTGCAAGCCGGCTGGTTTTCCTAGTTACTACCACGAACATTTCAGTTTGTGCCTGTGGAGAGGATACCCTTCATAATCCTTTTACTTGTGTTTATTCTTCATTTAATTGAAACAGACCCAACCTGGGATCTCTTGATCCGTGTTTACTTTCTAGGACCGGCTCTTCAATAACGTCCTGACCACTTACCACAGCGAGTTTAAAATAGTCTCACATCCTATTAGTGCCGGGAAGAAATCTGTCAACTCTGGTATCGTGGAATATCTGGGCCCCACTATTCTTAGCAACAGCCTCTTTCCAGGCTATATATGGGAGCTTAAGGCTCTCTCACCGTACGGCTCCTGGTTGTATTTATCTTTGCAGTGCTACAGAAATCTCTGTGCTGGGGGAGATCAGGGCCAGGGGTCCAGCTCAGATCTATGCCCTGGCTTGGTGTATTGGCAAACCCTCTATGCTCGGCCTTGCTCAAACAGGTTTTTTTGCCCGGTTTCTATTTCATCTTTGCTGTTGGCGAAATCTGCCGCCTCCCTGGCACGTCAATGGCATTTCGCCTTCTCTCGCTGTGTGCTCGCTGCCTTGCGCTGGGGCTGCGGGCGGCGCGGTGCTGGCCCTGCCCCAGCAGCGCGGGCTGGGCTGCGGCCGCGGAGCTTCGCGGGGAAGCAGAGCTCTGGCCTCCGCCCAGCGCACGGCAGCGGTGTGCCTCCGCACGCCGCCTCCCGCCAAGGTCGGCCTTGGGTAAGGGCTGCGAAAGCCACCTTCGCTCTTCAGGAGCCAAACGAGCATGGGAGCGCGGCCTGAGGGCTGTGAGGTATGTACCGGAGCTGTGTCCGTCCATCCGTCCATCCATGCATCCATCCATCTGCCTGGCCGCAGACCTGCAGTGGCGATGAGCAGCAGGAGGGGATGCAAACCCCGCTCGGGGAAACACCATCGTGGTTGGGCACCAATGCAGCCTTAGGAAACCCCCACAGCCAACAAACTGGCAGCGGAGTTCCCAAAAACTCAGGCTCTCCCATGGGCTCTCCTGCACCGGCCTTTGATTGCCGAGCTGAGGTTCGGGATTATAGGCACAGCCTTGTGGCTGAGTTTCGGTGCCAAAAGAGCACCTCGGGTGGGGGGGAAGGAAATGGGGTCTTGGAAAGTTTTGTAGTGAGCAGTTGCGCAGCAGAAGTGTGTATTAAAACAGTGCAGCCTTATACGGAGACGACTCCACCTGCCTCTGAAGTGTGAGAGACCTTTCAGAGAGGTTCTCACTTACCCGTGCACTTCTGTGGTACCAAAAGCTGATTTTTGCAGCTCGAGGCACGAGGCTGAACCCGCACAGTCACTGCCTCCAGGCAGCGAGGGGCTCTCATCCCACGGCAGCCGGCGGCTCGCAGGCGGAGGGCGAGGTGCTCGCTCGGTGGAGCGGCTGATGTGAGGCGGCGCGCAGATTGGGTGCAACATAGAAATAATTTCAGCAGAGCTCCTGTGATGAAACGTACGAACAAAAAATGTCGCTAAGAAATGTGAGAACAGAAAACAATAATGTGGCTGCTGCCGGAGCAATAAAAGTGCATCAGCGTTATGCCTGGTCTCTCAGATTGCTTGCTTATGACAGTAAATTAAGTACTGCAAAAATGGGGATAGTTTTCTGCGTGGCCATTGATGCTTCACATCATGGAAATACCAAATGTTTCTGGTGGTTGTTCATTACCCTGCGCTGGAAAGCAGAGCAATCCATTGCCGGCCTCATTATTCCCACGACAGCAAGGAAATGGCCGCGGGAGGTGTAGAAATGACGGACGCACCAAGGCTGGACGGATCGAACCCTGACCGCACGGTGCCGTCCACCGTGGCTGCTGCCAGCCCTGGGTGCAGGAGACATCACGCTGTCCCTGAGGGACGGAGAGCCAGGAGCTCTTCTTGCTTCCAGCTAATTGCTGGCTTAGAAGCAGTGAAGTTCGACCTTGAAAATCCTTCCATCTGCAGAAAACCTATTTTGAAGCCTGACAGTGGTAGGGCACAGCTCCCCAGCCAGGAGGTGCCATTGCAGCTGGCGGGGTCTCCAGGTGTTCAGGGGACACCAGAACTGCTGCTGTTGATTCAAGGACCCAGCGAGTCGCCTCTTTGGTGTGCTTTAGAGACCTGAAATACGGCAGCGGCAGATGGGCATGGCCTTCATAGCCTGGTTCTCCCCATTTCCAACAATTTAAGGAATTTATTGTCTCTCCTCACCTCAGATGCTGGGAGCAAGGTGGGGGTGGTAGAAGTGTTTTTTTCTTGCTTTTGTAAGCGATTTGGGCAGTGCTGAAAGCTGCCTCACTCTTGATTAATCTGCAGCTCAGCTTGCTAAACAGAAAGTGCGTGACAATTCCACACGAGTGGAGTTTTACGAATGAACCAAACAAAACACATCAAAATGCATTTCAGCTGTTAGCAAAATGGCATTTTTAATGACTCTCCAAAGCTTTTGGTAACTGAGCTGTGTGTTTTTGTGTGTGTGGTCTCTCAGATGTACACTGGAGAGGAAAAAACACATGGGATGCCCTGGGAGGGAGTTTGGTGACCAGCAAAGCCAGGAGCGAGGCCTGGCAGTGGGCTGGGGCCCTGTGGACGGAAGCCGGGGATGGCCCAGAAGGGGAGTCTGGGACAGATCCAGCCTCCTGGAGTCATCCTGCAGACGTGTAGGCATCAGGAACGTCACGACAGAGCTCTCACGCTCCATGCGGACGTCCCCATGGGAAGTGCAGGGAGGGCGAACCTGGGCACCTCTGCCCCCAGCGTCGCCCTCCCGCTGCCCCCCTGGCCCCGTCCTCGCCCGGCCCCGGGGCTCCCGCCCCTCCTGCACACCCTCTCCTTGGCCCGAGTGGCTGCAGTTCTCCAGCAGCATTGAGGGGCACGTAGGAGACGGCAGAAAGCCTTGCTAAAAATCACGCTGCAGGGTATTTCTTATTTCTACACTATCTGATAACGCCCTGGTGCTAATACACCGCTGCTTTGCAGTGGTTACAAAGCGCCCCAGCAGTGTTTCCTGCAGCTGATGGGGGAAAAAAAAAAAAAACAAACAGCAAAAGGGGTTTGTGCAGAGGGATGGGGCTGAGAGGTGCATCACCGCAAGATCCGGTTCAGGCAGCCCCCAGAGCATTTACTGCAGGACGTGGGGAGGACACGCAGAGATGGATCACAAGGAGCCCTCTGCTTTCTTCTTTTTCTGCATTTCTTGTGCTCGGCCCCCTGAGCAGCCCCGTGCTTGGATGCTCTGCGGCTGCCGCTCCGCTGCGGGTTGCTGCGAGCAAAGCTCTGGCGCAGCCGGGAGCAGCCCAGCCCCAGGGCTCAACGCAGGGTCAGTGGGAACCTGCGGGACAACCAAGTCTTCCCTGTTTCCTGCACACAGCTGAGAATTACAAAGGAAGAAAACTGGTGCAGGTGGGATGTGTGGTGAAGGCGAGAGAACAAAATGCACTGGGGCTGCAAGTGAAGCTGTTATGTTAATGAATCAAATTAGCACCTAGGAAAAAAATGTTGTGGTAGACAGATTTTAAGGAAATTGGAAATAGGCTCTGACGTGATACTTTGCTCTAATTGTGCGCAGAGATGTCTTGATGCAAAGCAAAGCCATTCAGAAGTGGCCTCTCTGTGTTATAGTGCAAACTGACTGAAAAAAAATCAATCTTATTCACAGCAAGTTTGTTTTTACTGATCTTGTGCCTCTCAATTACTTTTTAATGGTCTGCATTGAAAAAAAATTCCTGTGTGCACACTTGAGAACATGAAAACACCCAAATGATAGGTTATGATTTAGTAGGATTAAAGTATTATATATGCAGGTGCGGCACGTTTCAGGTTATTAGTAATCCAATCTATTTTTTACGACATTATGGTGTAATTTTCTGTATGAAACTTCAATATAAGTCTTGAGCTGTATCGGAACATAAACTAAAATGCTCCTGACTCTGTCACTTCTCATGGTCTTTACTTTGATTAATAAAAGCAACAAGGGCTATAACATTCCTCAGTAAGAGGCTGTGATCATCCTTCAATCAAAACGTGTCCCTCCGATTTTCACAACTTTTCGCGGAGCGATGCAAGGCCGGGGGGGCTGCGGTCCCGTTCCGCCAGCACGCGCTCAGCTCCCGCGCTGCGTCCCTGCAGCCCACGTGCCCCCCGCTCCCAGGGCGGACGTGCGCCTTGCCCTGCGGAACCTCACGCGGATCTGGCACCCCGGATTTCAGACAGATTGGATCTCACCTCGTTAGGCACCTCATGCAGAAGTAGGATTTTCCAAATGCACCGAAAGCTTGGTGTGGGGCTGTGTTAAGTCCAGGCTTGCGCTGGAGGGGAGTTTACTCGCCGTAACAGAATTTAGCATTATGCCCAGTGACAAAATTTTGTAACCACTTGGTCTTCAGTCATGACAAATACAACCCAAACTTGGGCCTCAGGCTGCAGCCGGCTGGCAGACAGGAAGGACAGACAGACGCTGTAACTCTCCATCCCCGCGCAAGTGGCTGAGTGAGCTTTGCTTTGCCCTTTGCAGCCCACGCAGCAGCCAGCGCAGGGCGAGAGCATCTCGAGTCACGCCTGACCTGCTCCGCCGAGGCCCCTCAGGCACCGCGGCGCGTTATCCACCGAGGGGAAGTAACTCACAAGCCTGCCAGGTTGTTCTGTTTTATTTCTGAATTATTCTTTACATTGTACAATATATAAAAATACAGAGTACCCAAAAAAAATTCACAGTGTCTAAAGGCAGTGATTACAGTCTAGGTCACCTTTATACTAAAGTACCATCAAGTTCAATTGCATAGGAAGGGTGATGTGCCTTCACAACAGAGTCCAGCGGTACGCTCCAGGTTTTGCTGTTCTGGGGCAAGTGTTCCGGTCACGGTTTCCCACGTACCCGAGACCCAGCACTGCATCCGTCACTCTCCCACCTCGGTTGCAAGCTCAGTCCTATCGCTTCAATGTCGCTTACTCTTCGTCCTCCCTAAAGTCTCCTCTGTGGGAATGCTCCTAATTAACCGCAGCACTTTAAAGTCCGTGCACGCTTGGATGTTATCTAAGGAGTTGTGTGTGGATGTAAACCACACTATCATGCAGCTGGCTGGCTTTTACATTGTTTGACATTTTGGTACTAAAAACATTTTGCTTCAGTTCTTAATGGCCTGTCCACGCTGACCTCTGCGTGACTCCACGGCACGCGTATTGGCGGCACCCAGCTCACGGGGGCCCCAGCCCCGCGAGAGCGCAGCGTTAATACTTTTCACCATCAGGTTTGTTTAAAAACAAATCATGGATGGGAATTCCAGAAAGCTAAACACTGCTCTTATATCACGGACCCATCGCCAATAGCAGGGGTGAATTTGCAGCTGAGGCTGGAAGCAGAACAGAAAAAAAATGGCCCAGAGAAGGGATTTCAGGGCAGAATGGCTGAGGCCAGACAAGCCCCACACGGACCCCCCATGCTCAGAGGTTTTTTGTTTGTTTGTTTGTTCTTTTGTCCATTTTGAAGGCTCTGGGAATCAGCATCAAAACCTGTCTGCTCTTGAAGCCTTCTCAAGTTTTCTGCTAACAAATTCGAAGGGAAGGTCCCCCTGTACGAGTCTGGTGCGTGCTGAGAACGGCATTAAAAAGACTTGTTGAAAAAAAACATCAAGCCCCCATTTCCTGGTGTTTCTCTGCCACGCCAGACGGCTCCAAGGGGTGCTGTGCCGTGCGCATGGGCCAGCTCGCGGGAGCGACGGGGCGAGAAACAGCTGCAGAGCTGCGGCCACCAACGCTGGAAACACCGGAGTCATCCAGGGCACCAGGTGCCTGCCTCTCCATGCCGTGGCTTTTTTTTTGAACCCCTCAGAAAACCAAAAGCCATTGGTTTTCAGGGTTTCTCAACCCTATATTTTGCACTAAAACCTCCTTGTGTCACTGTAAGGCAAGTCTTGTAACGCTGATCAATAACTCAGAAAGTAATTGCTAACTTCTTTAATGTGGAAGATGACATTTTTCCAGTTCTAGTAGATTATATCTTTTACTCTAATGGTACAATATTTGTTACTCCTACTTGCTACTTTAATTTTCTTTGCACAATTACTCCCTACTTATAATTACAAAAACAACAGAGTGATACACACAAGAGATTCAGGAGGCTTACTCAGAAAATATAAGCAGTAACAAGAATATTTTACTTAGTCATTCTGAACCAGAATGATTTGGGGAGAATCTGCACTCCTAACTAGAAAAATCAATTTTCTTTTCATTTAAAAAATTATATCTCATTTACCTCAAAAGTGTATTTTGTTAAACCTATCAGAAAGGACACTAGATTTTTATTTTTTTTCCTTCAGTTTGTCCCTGTGGAATTTGAATACCAGCACTGCCTTTCTTATTCTAAGTTTCCTCTGCAGGCATTTTGATA
>VXAL01014448.1:710368-751427 GCA_013399475.1 Chauna torquata | reverse complement strand
TATATATATATATATATAAAAAACTCTCCCCCACTACGTTTGGTACAAAGAATAAATCAATCTCAGCGGACAGCAATTTCCTCTCCAGGTGGGCTCACCACCAGATTAACACTGGAGGCGTCAAAACGTCTGCATCAGACGTGGACTCCATTCCTACTCTCTGTTGATTTCAAAAAAAGCTATCGCTTTTCTAAGAGTAAGGCATTAGGAACAGTGGTGGTAACACACTACACATTCCTCTCCTACGGTATTTTACAGTTCACATATTTAAGAGCAGTCCTGGCTCATAGGCTCAACATTCAAGTGCACCTTTAGAGCAGCAGCATCTCCTGCGCTGTGGGTTTATCAAGTGGTTTGGCTATTAGTGAGCTGCACAAGCTATTTCTGATGGGTGATAGCTGGCTGGCTGATCAAGTTAAGCCTGGCAGCGACTGCACAGCGTGGCCTGGATAACGCCGGGATGCACACCCCTTCTGCAGGGAGGAACGCAGCCACTTGTGTGGAGAAAGGAAAAGGAATGGCCCCATTAAAGATGTTTCTGCTAAATGCTTGGCCGTAAGATTTCCACCATGTTTTGCATGCTGTATGAATCCTACCCCAAGGGTTTGCACAGAACCAGTGTCTGCAGACCAACACTGTGACTGCCCAGGGTCCCCCTTCTCTTTCTTAAAAGTGGAAGAAAAATGTATCTATAGCAAAATGATTCCTTTGGGAAGCAGTGCTCCCAAACTAAATGCATTTCCAGTGTACTTCAAACTGGACTTAAGAACAGGAAATCTTAGCAAGTTTAACATCCAGGAGCAATTCAGTCTGCTACAGATATTACAGACCTGATGATCAAACTGCTGCATTACCTGGATTGCAAGAATACCACTGTACATGGTGCCATTAACCTGCCATGCATTAGACAGCTCATAAAAAATGCAACCCTCACATCACGTTAACATTGTCCTTAAAGAACTGCACTCTCATGCAAACGTTAATTGAGTAATAAGTGCTCTGATTTCTCTCCTTCTCTCTCACACTCTCTCTTGGATTCTACTTTCTTCTCAAATGTAGTCGACAGACCCTCACTGTGAGTGCCAATTATGTGAAAAGGGCTGAACCGTTTGGATGGCTGGTAAGAAGGAATGTCTTGATGAAGCTACAGCCACATGCACCACCCTCAAAGCATCTGCCCGCCAATAGCCTACAAAATACCTGCCTTCTGAGCACAATGGCAGTAATGACCCATCTTGGTGAGCTGAACATTTAAATGATTTCAGCTGCTATGTGGCACTTTCTTTGGAAGAAAAAAAAAATCAGTTTAAATCATGTTATTCCATGAAGCCAAAAATGGAAAAGTGTTTAAGGAGAAAAAAAAAAAAAAAAAAAAAGGAAAAATAGACAATGAAAAAAAATTGCAAGATTTGACGTGCTCACATCCCCCAAACTCCAGCTGCAATCCTGCCATGCGCATGATAACTGCAGAATGTGTCGGTGCAGGGAAACTCCTGAAAGGGAAGCTTGGAGGTGGCTTTAGTTTTACAATGGCTAGCGTGATCTTGGGAGCCCAGGTTTTCTTCTGACTCACCTAAATTAAAGCTGGGAAATCCCAGCCAGCTAGTCTGATGTAACCATGTTCAAGCCCTGGGCTACGTGCTTGTTAGAATGACTTCAGGTCAGGATTTCCAGTGTTTCGGGGGGGATCAGGCAATTCAGTGAGACAGGGATGAATTCTTTACGGAACAAAGCATTGCTCCTCAAAATGGGATTTTTGCGGAGCCCACCTGTAGGTGCTGGTGGCTGCAACCAGTGCTCAGGTGCTGTGCTGGCCAGTCTGATTCCCTGCTGCCATTCTCGCCCCGCCGCTGAAGACAAAGCTTCAAGGCTGCATCAGCTTCAAATCTGAATGCATTTATTTAAGGGCACCTCTCTTTTTCTTCCTCTGTTCCTTCTCTTTCACCCTGTGAAAGTGGAGCAGAAGCAGGATGAGCTGGTAAATTAGAAGAACAGCTGCTGGAAATGACGGGCACCACTGAGCCTAAGGCATCCTTGTGGCAGTACTAACGACCCCGCTTTATTACAAATATCCCTACAGCCTTCAATCACTGCAAACTGAAGTCGAAGAAAGTAATTTAAAAATGGGAGGCTATTTTATTCTTGCCCTCTGGTCACACAACCGTAACACAGGCTTACAGAGCCATGTTGGCTTTTCCTCGCAGGAAAAGCAATATACTTGTCACGAGCAACACAGCCTTTCTTCATTTCCTACTGGCTACCTACGTGAAAGAGCCGAGCACACAGCCCAGGCCAGACCTCTAAACAAGCAACTGCAAAGGAACAGCACTGAGAAACTACCAGTGTTGGTTTATGGCAAAATCTGAAATAAAGCAAAGAACGGCTGGGAACACAGCCGAGCTGATGGCCAAGTGTGGGCATGGCAATCGTTCAGGTAAGATGCAGACAACAAATCCAAGCTCGGGACCACGTGGAGCTCATGCGTGTTTCAGGGTGTACTTATATCTCATGCTCAGTATTGCGACATTCTAAAATCCTTAGCATCAGGAGTTCATTATAAATATTTAGAAACACTGAATGATAACAGTGGTGTACTTGTTCACATTGCTAACACATTGGATGTAATTGTACATTAAGCACCAGCAATAAGTTTCCTTTTTGCCAAACAATTATGTCAGACAAACATCTGGCTGCAGACAACACGGCTTCTGCATCAAACTAATACAGTTCTTATAGACACAGTCACACACATACACAAAATTACATTTCAAGGCTGGATATACTGTTTAATAATGCCACCGCTCCAATTTACTTCAATAGCTGCAGCAGCATTTATTTGTTGGGTTGGTTTTGTTCAGAAAAATTAAGGAAATATTGGCAAACAATGCACATCACTCAGCTGTGTTACTGTTTCATAGAGTACTGACTGGAAGACGCTGTAAGAATGTGCAGCAGACTTTCTGGGTCACATCAGACTACAGAAACATTCCTTACAAAAATACCCTCCCTCTGCAAAGTCAGAATTATTCACTCTTTGAAAGTAAACGAACTAAAACCCAACAATAAAACAAGAGTAAAAATTAGCCCAAAGCATGGTGATTTCCCACAAGAAGAGCATGGCCTCTAAAGTTGTCTTTCCTGGCAGACACAATCAAGATCAAAGCTAGAACAAAAAGAGTTAACACTGTCTCAGAAACAAAATAAAAGAAAGAAAGAAAAAAAGCCGATGGCTCTTGTGCGGCAATCATCACATATTTTTTTCCAGTGATATAAACATCTTTGTTTGTTAGGCACTCCAAGTTCATGTCTCCGATGTTATTCCAACATTTATTTTTCTCAGTGTCTCACTGCCTGTATAATTTTCTTTTAATTAAGACTGGAAACATTATGGAAAGCTTCTTTGGGTAATGCACTTTGTGTGTTGTTTCTCATCAGCTGAATTGCATCTTACCAAAGAAGGCTGCGGAGATTATTTCCTGTAGTACGAAAAGATTCTATTGAAGATACAGGGAACACTGCCCTAGGAAGTTACTTCTTTCTTTTTTTTTTTTTTTTTTTTTTTTGCAGAATCATAAAAAAATCAAAAATAAAAAAGGAAAAGAAAAAGAAAACGTTCTTCAAGTTGTTGGCACAATGGAGTCCCGCTCAGCCTGTTCCATGAGCTGTGTGTCTTCCAGTGCACCATTGCTACCCTGTCTCAGGAAGGATGCTCCTCACCAGACAGACACCCCTGCCCCAGAAGGCCACCTCTTGTACTGCTGAGAGGGCACCCGTGCGGCTTGTGCTGCTGTGTGGGGGCCACCGAGCGCAGCGCACAGCCAGCTCCTTGACAACGTCGGCCCTGGACAGCAACGTTGATCTTCCAGCCATGAACAGTTGCAGTAGTAAGAGCCATCTCCAACCAAATAGCTGCAAAAGCTCTGCATAATGGTCCATATGCATTTTTGTCCTTGTAGGGAGATGTGCTGTTTACAAGAAATACAATTAACCAAAGGAAAAAAAAGACCCTACTGTACAATATTTACATCTAGAGGCTGGGCCAGTATTTGGTCCACAAAATCAATTAAAAAAAATTCATATAGGAAGTGATCCTGTCCTGTAGGATCTGTCCATCATCAGCTGTTGGTAAAGGTCCTTCCAGGGGAGGCCTCAGGCCTGTAGTCATATTTATTCAGTGTACTGGGATAGTAGGTTGTCGTGTACACATTGGTTTGCTGCAGTGGGTAGAAGTTGGTCCTGTCATCTGGTATCAAATTGTTCTTGTTAAGTGTCTGTAAAAGAGAAGAGGAAATGACAGGCATGGCAATGGTGCGACATAATTACTCTTTTCTACCTGCAGACACCTCCCTCTCACCTGCCTTCTCCAGCACGGTCTCTGCTGCAGCCACCACCGCCTTCCCTCCGGCTGGGAGAGTAAGACGGTACATCGTATTCGCTACGGGGCTAGTCTGCGGGGACCACAGCTCCTGCCAGGTCTCCTCACGTGGACCTCCGCTCAGCTATTGCTAGGGCCAGAACCCAGAGCCTTCTCCAGAGACCCGGAGTCTCCTGGTAGATGGCATGTTGTCTGAACATCAATGTCACACAAAACCATGCTGGGCCTACACGGAACTTGGTGATTAATGGTAGTGCTCAATCTAATCTCTTCCAAAACGCTCATGTTACAGCCTGCAGCTCCCTCTCAAAGCAGTTGCCAAATGGCAGCTTTTTCTCTTTGGAAGAGCAGGTGTGCATTTACCTGATCTCCATCTCCATTGGTAGATATCCAGGTTTGGACCCCCCGATATTAAGTGTGTCACTTCTGTAAGCTACAGTATAAGTAACAAATCATGGTCACTTTTGGAAAAACTAAAATGACTTAAAAAATTTAACAACCATGTAACAACTGTTGTCAACAACAACATAAAAATGAGAACCACAAACGCCCCTTTTACCATAAAAATTTAGAAACGGGGTTTTTCTCCCTCCCCTCTTCCCCCCGTCTTTGTTTTTTTTGCAAGAATTACTATTACTTTTCCCACCAGCAAGATGTCCCCCTCCCCCAGATTAAAACCCATTGCTATGCCCGCTGTTATCTATGCACAAGGGTAAAATCCCATTTTGGAAGATGCAATAACGTCACGAAGTTTTCTGCTTTATCTCTATAGTCATCTGATTTCTATGAATTTGGCTGAGGAACATTGCTAACAGTTTTTTCCAACTAACCCCTGGCTTTGATTTCCTATATGTATCTCCGGCCTACGATGCTCCTACGTGCACCTTTAAAATTTGTCATGCTGTATGGTAGGGAACTCACTCCTTTGATTTGAGGGTCAACACAAGGTTTGTTTGCTACAGCATCCTCATGATCGGGGCACAGCACATTTAAGGAAGGTATGAGCGTCTCCCCTGTCTGGAGCAGAGAGATGGAGAGGTCTAATGAGGCAACCAGTCCTGGACCTAATGGTTGTTCTGCTACCACGTGATACATCTGGAGAAACCACTTCACCTCAGTTCCCCTTTGAGACAAACGGATCTTACCCAACCCAGATCAGGGCAAGATGGAATTAATTAACTAATGCTCAAACCCATGAAACACCCAGCTCCATTAGCTTTACTCATTTTGGACCAGTAGCTCACATAATGGTTTCCCACATTCTTCAAGCAAATAAAGCAAATCACAGAGGCTAAATTCAACCCATCTAACTTCAGCCACCTAAACTTCAGGCATCAAGGCTCCATCAGCAAGGCGGGGAGAGGCCTCCCTCGTGCGTGAAGGCACGTATAGATAAAACTGCCTTCTGGGGGAGTCCCTGTCTCCCCAGCCCTGGTGGCTGTGCGGCGACCTGCCCTCAGCGGGTGCCCAACTTTTGGAGGATTTCAGTTAGGTGAGCAGGGTCTCACCCTGCGTAACTGCCCATGGCACAGTCGGGGCATAGCCACATGCCCATTGTGACCGCTCCAGTGACCAGAGCTACCTCTAGGCTCTGAGACAAGACCACAGGCAATACATTTATGTCCCAATTTCCATTTAATTGAGTAATTTTACTGCATGGGGAGGGGGAGAGGAGGAGGAAGAAAAGAAGATACTTTCTTCTAATCCAATAGCAGACTTACAAGTACAGCTACCCTAGGAACTGTGCCTCCCAGTTTCACACAAGATGTTAGGAGGAAAGGCTTTCCTGTGGCAAAAGCACCCTGGCAAAGAAATTTCCTAATTGCTGAATTACTGAAAAACTTCTTTGGAACTGGACATTACCTGAAACACCTCGTACATGAAAACAGGAGGAGACCCAGCTGGTCTGACTTTGATCTTTCCCTGCCTGCATTCTCTAAAATGAGTTCACAGCACAACACTTGTAGGAGCTGAAGAGGGAATTTGTACAGGCATGCTCAAAATGACAAATATTTCCAAGGAACGAGAATTTGTGCCCTTCGATGCAAAAAGAAGCAGAGAAATGTCATGCTTTGCTCCCAGTCACCCAAAGAAATATTAAAATGGTGTAGGCAACAGTCTGCTGCTTTGTGCTAGAGGCTGGCAAACAGGGAAGTCAGGTTTGGTTCTCTACTGCTTTCTATGCTTCCTTGGGAAATTCAATTAACTTCTCTGTGCTTCAGTGTCTCCTGACCCAGCTTGATAAAAATGATTGAGATCACCTGTAAAAACGCACTTTGCTAAGTACTGTCACTGAGTATCTGGGGGAACTGCTCTCTGGCACACAAACAGGGGTGTTCATCCCTGCTGTACACGATAACTACGATTTCCTGTCAGCATCTCTAGCTCAGGATGCCCACTACAGGCAGTGTAACCCTATGGCCATGGACAGCCACAGCAGGAGAAATAGGCTGATCCCCACTGCCGTGCTCCCTGGGTGCTCTTGAAGGCAGTCCAGTATCCTGAACTTGTCTGGGTCACCTTTTGGCACAATTAAGATTCAAGACATGCCAGGATTACAACCTCTGAAATTTGGTGGCATCGAAATCCCGGGTTGCCTTAGGATTATCTCGATCTGAGGGCAAAAACCTCAGGACTCTGCTTTTTTGTCTCTCAACAGGAAAATCTGTGTGAGTTTCAACATGTCCCACAGTGTTTAAAACCAGCCTCTAACAGCAGACTTAGCATTTAATTAACACAATTTACATTTTTTTTCTCTCATCTTGCTTTCATATAACATTTAATTAGGAAAAAAACCCACAACTGTTCCTTTGCTCTTTTTTTTTTTTTTTTTGACGGAGGGCTTATATCTTAGGGAAATACCTTATGAAAATGGTTTAACGGAATTTATAATGCAATTAGCTGCAAGGAATTTATCTCTGGAAAAACTGCGAAGGCAGTACAGTCCTAAATCAGCATGATCAATGTGCACTGTGCCTTCACATTTCTCCACACAAACTTATTGTCTGTCTCATTTTAATAAATAGGTGATTAGGTTCCTGGGCACTAGAAATTGCTTGATATTTTGAAGACGGGAAATTAGGCAGCAGTGAATTTTGGAGGTGTATACACACACATACTGATGCATGCTCAGCGTGAGAAGAGAATTGCAGTTAAATCTCCCTGGGTGGGCTCCCGTGCCATTTTACTGAGAGCTTTAACCCTTGCTCTCGTCCTGTTCTTCTTCACTGTGACAGCGCAGAGATGGCCACCGACTTTCCCTTTGGACAATATTCCCCCAACCCTATATGGGTTACACCATCAAGGCCAGAGCCCCCCAACAACCTGAACTCATAGGAGTTATTGGGATGAAAATAGCCTGCTGCACCCGCATGTGTTCCCCTCAATATTTGTCAGTCCCAACGGGAAAGGCTGAAAGCCATCACCACCTCCCACTGGAGTCAACTTGAAAAACTGATACAGAACTGACCTTTGCTCACAACCCAACTCCTGTGAGGTCTTCCTCACCTCAGCCACTTCTGAGCCAAGACCCCAGTATCACAGTGGCCAAGAAGTGGTTGCTGAAGGCAATGCCCAATAAATCCTCTTAGAAGGGACAATCCTGTGGTGCTTTTGTAGGGACTTATCTATGGTGGCAGTAACTAAGCTGACTAAAGCATCACAGTGAGCACTGGAGCTCAGGCTGTCCTCAGTAGAGGTTTCAGAGAAGGAAGAGAGACTTGCTTTTGCTGCCTAAGCCCTTCTGCCCTACCATCCTGCACCCTCCAGGGAGAAGTTTCAGTCCAAGCACCCACCAGACCTTACTGATGACTCTTTTCCCAATACTCAAGCTGCATTTTCCACTTCTTGCTGTCTGCTTCCCCCCATAACAAACACTAATGCCTGCCCTTGCCAGCAGTTACAACCTCTTGGTAATAGTTGCTGAGCAAGCAGGATCAAAAAAGACCAAAAGCCTGATTAACTTCTACTGCTGAAACACTACTTGGTGCAAAATCTCTGTGCCATACATAGCTGTATTTTAAACACTGAGGGAAATGCATTTCGGGCTCTCATTTTTGTTCCATCCTGCCTTGAGGAGAAAGAAGCTTTTGGTAGTTGTGCAAGCAAAATATTCTCCATGCAAAATTGAGACCATAACCTGAGCTACTGTGAAAACCCATGTGATATGGTTAGAAAAAAGTGCTCCATTCAATGAATAACTAGGAACTCAACATGCATCAATCCAATATTTTTACCTGCTTCCTCTCCTCCTGTATGAGCCATGCCATCCCATCATATTTGATAGTATTCATTTTTTCTTGTCTATTCACTGCTAACCTCTGTTCAAGAACTTTTTAGCAGAAGATATGCCACCAGCATGCACTAGTAGATCCAACTGGATCACTGAAAAGCAGGCACAACTTCAACTTCTCTCTTTAAAAGGCACTTTTTTGTGTTGCATTGGCAATTGACTAACATATAAAAAAACTTCTCTGACCTGGGAAGTCTGCTTTGCTAAACAGGAATGTTTTCAGATGATCTAAGATGGATATGGTTTTAAGAGAATGCAAAACAGCAGCAGCTTTCTACATTACATGTGATCTGTCAGCTAATCAAAAGGTCCGATCTTGTTGCCAGTGAATTACGTTTATGCCAAGCACAACAGAATACTGAGTATTTCAATATTTACAGAAATATATAAACAATTAGTTATCACTCCTGCTAATTGCTAATATTAGCAATTAGTTAGAACAGAAACACTCTGAGGGGAAAGTTTACTGACATCCCCTTGCGTGCTGCTCTTCCCCTGGAACTCATACAGGAGGCAAAATACTGATATACACGCACAGGCTGTTTCTCGCAAGGTAAAGCCAAGCATCAGATGTATTAAACTTGACTGCGTTGGGCCATATGCATACACTTAATTTAGTTCAGCTTTTACCATTGATATTTTTAGCCGAAGTCATCATTCAGATTTTCCATTTGTTGCTTTTTCTCCAGCAAAGCCTTGCCACTACTCCCCCAAATTCTGCCTCTGCTCCAAATCATTAAGTCATCATCCACTGACCTACTTGCTTACATTCTCCCAAATGTATCAAAACATCTTCATGCATAACAGTATGGGACTTTCAGTACTACTCCCATCCTACAGCTGCATGGACAAGCTGTATAAACATTTCTTACACACATAAACAGATCACATGTTTCAATTTTCAATAAACCATCATGAAAATTTTCAAAACTTGACTTAGAAAAAGGATGAAGATCTCTCCATCCCCAATTAAAAGGTATTTCCTGTCAGTTTCAACAAGGTAAAGTGAAAAGGATGCTTCAAAAAGCATCTGATAAACATACAACTGATACCTAAATAAGGGTCATAAGGTAAATGTAGATCTCACAAGGTGACAGGCAATGACAAGACCTCCTTAATCGTATCATGCAGACCTCAGTATTCCCGTAGAGCTCCAGATCTTGTTTTCTGTTTTGGGGGTGGTGTAGGGGAAGAGTTGTTGAGTTTCCCAGAAGTTCTGTAGGTTAATCTTCACCAACTACACAGCACCACAGTCCCTGTGAAGTCAGTGGAGCAGCAACAATTTCCCCCAGCTCAACAGTTTCCCCACTGTCTTTCGCCAAGCGTTATTTCAGTTCTACCACTTCCCACCCATGACACTTTCCTCTAAAAAGGTAAAAAGAAAGAAAGAAAAGGTTGGGTCACCTTCCTGGACAGCTTGAAACCACCCTGCCTAGCCTTTAGTTGGAAGTTTCCATCTTGCAAGTTTGTTTGTAATGTTGAACACCCCAGTGTACTACAGAGAAAAAACCTCCCCTTTTCCTTCCTCACAGAGTGAGCATAGGAACTAAGGAACCAAGGGTCACAACTCCAATCACTGCTAACCCTGGTCATCTGCTGTGGACATAGACAAAGGTCTAAAACAAAGGTCCAGGTACCAAACAGCAACTTTGCGGTCACGCCATTCCTCTTGGCAATATCCAAATCAAGCCCATGTGCATCCTGCATCATGCATCTGCAGAAATCAGGGACAGAATTCCCACTGAACTCATTTGCACACTTAGCCCTAAAAGAACGAAAGTAGCGTTTCCAATTTTCCTTGGAACAGCATGCAACATACATCCTGTAGCAACTGTCGGATGGCCAATACTCCCCCTCATCCCCCAGGAAAAAGGAGGCTTAAGGGAATTGTGCAATGATGTAATGAATCCAAGATCCAACATTTAGTTTCTTTTGTGCTTCTTTAAAGTCATTCGTTTCTTGTAGTGAAATCAGATTGAGCAAAATGCCTTTTCGACACAGATCAGCTGTTTTATGGAGCTAGCCATGCCTTCTTGTTAAAGGATGTTACTTTTTGTGTTCTAGGAACATTACCCAAATGAATTAGGGCTGCGGAAATATATTAACATTAAGAAACATTTCCCACAGCTTGTACATCTCTGGAAGTACCAAGGCAGAGATCTCAGAATTATAATTAACCAGTAAATTTGGAAATAATTAGCATAATAATTGCATTTCAACAAAATAAACCATATAACTAAAATAATCTCTTTTGGCAAAATTTAACACCAGGAAAATAAATGACATCTGGCCCACCCACATGCTCCCTTTCTTCTGATCAACCGGATGCCACAACACTGCTGTGCATCTCAAGCTATGCATTACAAACAGTGCTGGAAAGACAAAGCTGCCAGAAAGACCTTATGAGACCTGTGTATTTACAGCAAGCTACAAGTAATTCTTCCTTCCGATCTTCCTTAAAAATTTGCTTAGTGCCTTACACTAAACAAACTATCTTGCCTGATGCTTTTACAAAATCTTTTGAGCTCTGCCTAAGCTGAAGTCGAAGGTAGCATTGGCCAGGGTTTATGTATTGAGTTTTTCCAATGAATTCAATAAGGCTGTTTGCAGGATTTACAAAGAAGTGTAGATGTACAGATGAGGAACCTATTTTCTGTATAAGAAGGTATTTCCTCTTGAAAAGAGATATAAAAAAATCCCACTGAGACACTAAACTTATGATTGCATGTTCGTTTGGGATGGGAGCTTACCATATTTTCAAACTGGAAATTCTTCGTTCACTGTTATTGGTTAAATAAATTAAACAGCCCCCAAATGACGGCAGCATCTGTAGATGTGCTCAGGTTGACAATGGTACAAACATTCAATTATAAGAAAATGAATAGCTACAGTTTTCTACAGTTGTTTGAAAATAGCTATTTTATCCTCATACTTGGGAGGGAGTGAAGTTATATTACTGCCGTTTTAAACTTATAAAAACCTTCAGAGTTGTCAACATAAAGGACCATTGTCAGAAAGCTGCTTTGGCACATCTCTGACTTTAAGCATGTGAGTAAGATGATACAACAAACTGCATGTAATAATAAGGCAAACTTTGAAGTGCATCCCCACTTGGAGCTAGAGCCGCGTTTTTTTCTGAACAGGGAACTGAAGTCCGAAGAGTCAATGGAAGTCTTTCCACTGGCAAGTGCAGGTGTCTAGCCTCAAGCGTGTTATTTATCTCTGGCTTGCCAGTAATTTGGTGGTGGCAACACCCATGGCACGGCATCCAGACACAAAAGAGGAATTCAGAGCTGCCCTGTGCTGGTACACTGGATATAGCAGACATGATCTCAGCTGTGTGGGATGGTGTAATCTGCCTCCTTGCTGTCCTGCTACACCTCGGTGTGTGTTGCTCCCCCATTCCTGGGTCCCTCACACACAACAGCATCACTACAGAGGCTTATCAGTTGAGCTACAGCACCTGCCCTTGCGCATGCTATCGTACTCAAACTAAGTCACCAGAGGTATAATCTCTGCTTTCTACAACTAAGTTAGATAGTTCACACTGGGTGCAGATGATCACCTACAGCAACTGGGCCATACTGGCTTCAGCTGACGGTAACTAGCAAGGCCACGGCGGCTGGCTGCAGGTCTGTCCGGGGAAGGCAGTTACAGTGGAGCAAGCAGCCCTGAGCTCTCAGATGGCCTTGGAGCCGCTTATGCTGGTGAATTACAAACATAAGTCATGCAGAGCAGTGCCAGCCCACAGTGCTATGTTTAGCCTGAGAATTGCAGAGGTGTAACTGCAGTGGTGCAAAAAAAAAAAAAAAAAAAGACGTAGTAAAAATAGAAATAAAAGTGGGCCTAATTTGCCATCTGCTGACTCTGCTCAGCCTCTTATAGTCTTATTGCTTTCCAAGTATCTCCCACCCTCTAAATAGTTGCTTTTTGATTATTTTCCTCAAGATTGCTTTGTTTTCTCCCCACGCAGCAGCTTACCTTGTTATTTCCTCTCTACACTTATAACCTCTCCAGGTCATTTTCCATTATTTCTATACCAATGGCTGTTTTTTTGACACACCTCCCAGTTTAATATCTTCTGCTAGTTTAATTAACACACTGATTGTACCCTCTCCAAGCTCGTTAATGAAGATATTAAATAAAGCCAAACCCTGCATTTCTGCTTGCAGTGCCCTGAACAACTCCTCCCTGTAGCCCCGTATGTTCCCATTGCCGATTGCCCGATGTTTACAGTCCATTAACCAGGTTTCAATCTCTGCAGCAGCCTTCCTGTCCACACCAATTTGTACTTACATGTCACAAGATTACTTCAGACATGAATACCACACTCTCTTCTTTAAGTGTAAGGACCAGTGAAGGTACATTTTTAACCTACTGAGAATGTGCCCTTCTGCAGCTCAATCTAGCACTTTCCCTTCATCCACTAATGCTGAAACTCTGTGCAAAAAGTGATCATGTTTGATTTCTTGCTTCTCAGCATTACGGTCCCAAATCAGCTGTCAGTTCCACCCAAGCACCTTTCATTTCATCAGAGTATGTGAGATGTTGCCTCTCCAGTAATTCAAGTTTCAGATATTAACACTGACAGAGATTCGTTTCAATGAGTTTCCACCACTGTAACTGAAAGCACAGTTGAGTCAATCCCATTTGTTTCTCCTGGTTTCACTGTCTGGTATGGCCCTGACTGCCAAATTTTAAAGACCAGCTGGGGTTTAACACCCCATTGTTATGCTTCGATGAATGGAGAATGTGGAGGCATACTTTATCGATTGTTCACATATGCTTACAGATATTTTCTGTTATCCCCATTTCCAACTGGTAGTTCCCACACAGTTATTGGAGCTAGTTGTGTGACTTCAGTGCATTGGACTTGGGTAGCTTAACAGTTACTCAATTAGCTGGGAGGAAATTGGCCTGCTTTCTTATGAACGCTTTTGTGTTACCTTTGCATTTCATGGCAATGGGGGTTTGCCCAAGATCCAATATCCAAGATATTTATAAAGGTAATTGGAGTTTTCATTAGCTGGTTCTCACAGACTCTGGGATACGGTCCATCTAGATTCCTTCATCCGTAGATTTTCAGTTCTTTCCTTTATTCACATGCTTTGTGCCAAATCGCAGGACAACATGAGAGCTGACTTAATGAGGATTCCCCCTGACTGCAGGGGAATGCGGGCAGAGCTGTGCTTGCTTACCCTACACCAAACCTGTTGTGCATATATAAATGATGCACTGGGGAAAGGTGGCAATGGCTGTAGTGTTGCTGTAGCCCGTGCAGCCTGTGCCGTGGCAGCAGCCAGCACATCCTGAGCAGCCCTGACGATGCTCTCAGTTGCCCTTTAGGAGGACAGTGCGGTCATGGTTCAGGAAAAAACAGCTTGGGTATTTCAGCAGTCCTCCCTCAGAGCTGCCACACAAGTTCTGGACATCGAGCTCAGGTTCTGAAAACTGACACAGCTATCTATTTTGTATGTATGCAGCTCCATTTCTTTACAATTCTACTTAAAAATCCATTATTTGCCAGTGGAGCTATTCCAGATGAATAGTGAGGCAGCTCCCCTCCAAGTGTACCACAAAGTTAATGTTTTCTTTTATTTATTGTTTGTCCAATATTATCCTCTGCCTTTACTTTAGCTCACTGCCTTCATGGCTCCCTTTAACCTCTTCTGCAAACACATAATTAATTCTTCCTGCATACCTTGGAGGCACTGAGGATTTCCCAGTTTGACTATTGTGCATACCAGTGCCAGACAGAGCTTTGTGGAGAGAAGGAGGGAAGAACCACTTTAAGCACCTGGACCAAGGGAGAACCATTAATTTTTAGCAAATGGGGCTAGGGTATATTTGAAATATTCCTATTCTGGCCAGTAGAGGGAAGTCATGTAAGAACACAGCCGTCAGTGCAGTGCGGTTTTGTTATTCCCATTCCTGCAGTTTTTCATTTAATTCTCCTTCCAGCACAGGTGTGTAGGTGGGGGAGATACAAGTCAACCCCTGAGAAATTAGGAAAGGCAAAAATTGCAAGAAAAAAGTAATATCAATTATTAGATCAATTAGTGCAGATGGAAAAATTAGATGAACTTATGAACACATCTGTCCAGGTCTGAAATAGCAGCTCATATGCTCAAAAAGTTTCCAGCTTTTTCCAGCTACACTCCTTGATCTAATTTAAAAAACAATTGAAATAAAGCAAACTTGTCTACCTACAAACCTGCCTTGTTCGTGTCCACAGATCATCACAGCTGCAGTAACACAACTCCAAGGAAAGGCAGTGCCAGCATCTATGATGACTAGCCTAGACTGTGAGACGGCAGAGCACTGACCACGTCCCTGACCTGGGTGTAAAGCAGATACGCCTGGTCATACAAGGAGGAGGAGAGAAGGCTGAGTCAACAGAGGCAAACATAACAGGATGAATATGAAGCATCTATCCTCAACGTGACTTAAAACTTCTCAAGACAGCTTAAAGAGGAAAATAAAAAGTCATCCACAAAGCTGGACTCTCTCAAAATGGTGGGCGAAGAGGAACAATGAGGATTCCCACCTCACAGTAAGCAACAGCCCTGCAAAGTAATAAAGGGTTTGCATGAAGAGTGGATGGAGGGGGAACCATTTTCCTTTGGGGGACTGTTGTCAGCAGCTGCTTAGCATCCCAGAGGGTGCAGGAGCAAGGAAACATTCAGACTCGAACTGGCAGTTTCCCCTGTTCTAAAAATAATGTATCTATACAAGGGTGATATCTGTGACGCACACAGCGGCCTGCTGAGCCGCTGCTGCCATGGGGTGAGGACACCTCCAAGAGATGCACATCACTCCACAGGCACAATCATCCCACGACAGCCACACCTCTAGGCATGCTTGATTGCTCAATTTGACTCAACCCAATGATATAAAGGGGAGAAAAGACTAACAGATTTTGACTGAGATGCACCACTTAATCCTTTTTTCCCCATCTGTAAGCTCTATTGCTTTCCCTTCCTAGCAGGCATTATGCAAACTGTGAGCCCCCTGAAGTGATATTTGCAACTGTAGGATCATACAAGAAAGGGCACAATGCTCCTTTGCCGATACAACCCCCTGCCCCTACTATTCTTTTTCAAATAATACTATACTCACTGTAAGTACTAAAAATATGTACTCTACCATTCAAGCACTTAATGTTCTTAAATGCCACTTTGTTCAGGGGAAATAGTCTTTGTAAAACATGAAATTCACTGGGAACAAAATTTATGTTTCAATCTGATTTACTATATTTATATATATATGTATTTATTTTTTTCCAGCTAATTACATCAGCTAAATCTCTCTCTAAAATGTCATGCAGCTAAAGCAAATACTTAAGGGAGGCTGTTGCCAACTTATTGACTATGTTGGGTATCATCAACTGCTGTCTTATGTCTGAACTTTACAACCACTTCCTGGGGCTTGAATGATGCAAAGTGAAAGGGTCACTTGGAAAAGAAAAATTTTATCAATGTGCTATTACTGTATGTGCTGTGATCACTACAAATAAATGGGTTAGTCAATTTTAGTTGAAGTAGTAACATATCAAATTAAGCAATAGGACACTGAAGCCCTGAGTTTTCCATGGCAGAGAGAAACAAACATCCTCAGAGACCAAGGTTGACTTAGACAAACACTCCTCTATGGCACCTGATGGCAGTTAAAGCTCATTTAAACTTGAACCACTGGCTGTCTCCCCGCTGTAAAATAGGTGTGATTTTCAGTGGCAGTGAAAATGACCATTGTCAAGAGGTAGACATTTAAAATCCATACAGGGATCCACTTTCCTACACCCTGAGCTTTATTTCTTATTGCAATGTTGGAAGCCACACCAAACACTCAGCCTGTTGTTTTATTCAGAAGGATTCTTCTTCCAAAGGCAGAACTGGTTTCTGCTTTCTAACCCTCCACATTGATATTTTATTGCCACGAATTATTCGGGATTAGTAAAGTGTGGATCCCAGTGTCTGGAGTCCTTTGCAGGGGGTATCTGCTCTGCCCTCTCATTTGATTCTCAACAGCATTGATTCATTCTATCTTCTAGTTTATATCGAGTCCTGGGTGATCTAGTGAATACTTCCCCATTTTCTGGTAGCTGGATTTATATTTGCTGTATAATTTTGGGCAACTACAGGAATAACAGTCCTACTCAATTTAGCGTGCATTGTTCTGGTGTCCTCCTAGAAACCTGAGGTACTAGGTGAAACATCAAATATTTAGTTTCCATTTTTCATTGCCATATCCTGCAATCTCATTCAGTTCTCACCTCAGCTTCCCCCACATACATTTGCTCCTTGACATAAATCACTATTTTGCTTGAGTACAACTTTGGTGTTTGGCCCTTAGTTTCTATGAGAGCAGCAGTGATGCCTAGAACAGAGGCACTGCATAAGTGCTTCCCTAGCTTATTTGAGGCATCAGTACAGAAAGAGTTTGACTACATGACTTATGACTAAAGCTATGTTTAAAGAAGCATGGACAAAGGGAAATCTGTCCAGCACAATCGAGAAGAAAATCTGCAGAATCATCATCATAGCCATCCTGCAAACTTACAGTTCTCACTGATCACATCTGGCTTGATCCAAAGGCCATTGCATTTTGGATTTGGACCAATTTGCAGATGCCTTTGCCTGTCCACATCCCCTGTAGAGTAAAAAGTTGGCCCTCTTTATTAGCAGAGGATTTAGCAATAGGAAGAAGTTCAGTCCAACCCTTTTCTTCATGTGTGGCTGTTCCTAGAGCTCCTAATTCACAAGGGTTCAACCTTGACCCTACATCCTCCTGCTTCTACTGCAGGATCATCTGGCTTTCCATCAGCATGATGCTAATAAGCAACACACATGAGTGAGACACTGACTAGCTGAAGCAAGATGTCGAAAAAGAGGATCTTCTCTCTGCTTTGATAGCCAGTTATTAACTAATCGGTGTGGCAGTACTGGGAAGGTTGTAGATGGTTCTGTAACACATCATGCCAAAATGTGAAGAGCAGATAATTTTTATTTCATTACGCTCTTGTTCTGCACAGAATTCAGTGTTGTCAGAATGCTGTATGAACTTTAACCAATTAATGAAACATGAACTGCTTATTAGGTGACCCAAAAGGTCTCTCCCCTCCGATCTGTGAATAACAAATGAAAATCAACGTGCTGCTGGTAAATGCATATGCATAAAATCTTTTAAGACATCATGGCTAAAATGGCTAATAATAAACCTCACAGCATTCCTGAGAAAGCAAAACAGGAAGGGAGAAGCAGCCAGCAAAAATAAAACATTATTCTGCAAAACACTGCCTAGGCAAGTTAGCATCAGCTAAATGATCAATAGGTCACCATTATGTGTGATATTTACATCTGATCTGCATTACTTCATTGCTGGGCTGAAATGCCCAAAAAGGCTCATATCAGCTAGCACTTCCTTCACTAAAAACTGTGCTCATATAAAATTCACCCTGATTTATGTGTTTGCATTCAATGCTGTACATTTGAATGCAACATTGCCAAACTTTCTACTGTGTTCACCTGCTGGTTAGAGAGCAGAGATATTTCAAGATGAAAACAAACTAAAGATGGTTGCAGAAGGCTTTGTATTATCAAAGAATGGAAATAATAGAGTTTTGCATATGCTCAGCCTTCTGCTACCATCATGTCACTATGTATTATCATTTTCTGTTACTGAAAAATAGTCTACACACCATGAATTTCCTTAATCATGGATTTATTAACTCCTTAACACACACANACACACCCACACACCCACACACCCCTACAACAATTCTTTTGCTTTCATCAACTAAAAAATGCTTGGATCTGCTGTGTAGAAACTTACTTGGGTTTAGAATCTGGAATTTCAGGTGTTCTCACTTTCTTTCATATGTACACGTTTGAAAATCAGATGGGCCCATATACAAGCTCAGTCCAACTCTCATTTTCCAGAAGGTGAATTTAGCTCCACCATCACTTGAATGTTAATTGTGTAGCATCACAATAAAACCACACATGCTTCTTGAAGGCATGAAAAATTCCCTCCTGACCCTTAGAAAAATCTGCCAGTTATTCCTAAATATAAAGCTGGCTAATAACAAGTTCTGTAATTACAGAGCACAGAGTACACAGAGCCTTCCTTTTACTGCACTGATGTTATGTTCTTCAAGGCTACACTGAGGAGTGGTGAATTTGTAATACTAAATGAGAAATTTTCAGGCAAGAGTTTAAGAAAGGCAGTCCAATAGGAAAGATGAACATAAGGAAATATTCCACAAGAATAGAGAAAAGGGGCTTCACTCGATAAACAAATTTTACCCTTTCTGTAAATCTATTTGCCTCATTCACCACTTTGAATGAGTATGACTTAGAGGTTTTCTTTGCAAGTAGTCCCTTGCTCCTAAACTTTTTTTTGTCTGTAAAATGACTGCAGATTTATGCACTTGAACTGTTTCACTTCCTAACGTTCTATAAATAAGCTTCATCTGGTCTATCTCTCACTATGTCCAAGTCCCTTCTCCCTGATCCTAACTCATACAACCTCAGTTAGCTAATGCCTCCTTTAAATAAACTAGACTTTTCAAAACTTGATCTAGTGCCTAGGCTCTTTATGTCCTGCAAAAGAAGTCTCTAACAGCTGCTCACTGTTGCTACCCACTAGATCAAGTATTCAGAGATGGATCTATCAAAGAGGTCAACTCGCTTCTGATACTACATTAACTAATCTGCTGCTATTTTAAACTTTGCTTGGCTTTGTTATTACTTCTACTCCACTGCAACACTTTGCATAGACATATTGCATTTCAGAATCCATTTACCCAATCAATCAAGATCGTTCTGGGAACAACTTCATTCTTCTAAATTATAACCATTCTTCCTGTTTCAGCATAATCTGATAAGATAGCATAGTATAAATTATGAAGAAAATGTTAATAAAAAGCCAACCCTGCAACTATCTGCTNCGTCTTCATTGTTTGCTATGCAAAAAATAAGGGGATACTCTTGCTCACCTTCATTCCTGCAAGCCTTTCTCACTTGTGTCTTCCTATTGACTTTGCCACAACCCCTCACATAACTGAAAGGATTACTGTCATAGTTTGAAGCTTCTAGGATCAGGTCCCAGTTCTTTACCTGTGTTAATAATTTATTATCTAACCAACGTATGCAGAGTGTGTAGAATAATACATCCTGGGAAACTTTGTTAAAAGCCTCTGAAAATCCCAATATGTCTGCTGCTTCCCTCCCATCTAGATCAATATTTATTTAATTTAAAAAAGGAATCCAATTTGCCTGACATGATTTACTTTCCACAAATCCATGCTGACTCGCATTATGATGCTGCATCCTTATTAAACTGTACGCAACGGTAGCCTTATGCTGCTAGGAAATGTGTTTTCGAGACTGCATTTATAAACAGCAGGATCCTCTGAGGGGCTACAATGCCCAACACAAGGAATTTAGCGCATCCTTATTGCCCAGCTGGTCTGCTATTTTCCAGCTCAAACTGTTTTCCTTTAAAACACCAAAACAACATTGACTCTTTTCAAATGATTTGATGCAAGCTCTTAATTCTGATGCGTATTCACATTGCAAGTCATGGCCATATATCAGGAGTTGTCCTGTGCTCAGCATCATAAAGTCCCTATGTAGAAACAGTCTCTAACACCCAGGGAGTTTAGTCTATGGTATGAGTTCCACCGCTGATCTTATTGTTGGGTCTCAGTCAGAAGCCAGGCCAGATCAACAGAAACAAACAATCATAATGTCAACAGCACATAGCTATACAAAGGAATAAGCATCTGGAGGGTTTCTTTCTGTTTCGTGTTCACTTCCCAAGCAATGCTCCACACTGTTCAAGTGACCTTAGGCAGGCTGTTCCTCCCACGGTGACACAAGGCCCTTGCACTCATCCCACTGCTCAGCTCTCTGATCCTACATTTCACCTGGAGACTGATGCTCAGATACAGCGGTGTGCTACTGTTTCAGCATGTTGTCTCTTGCACCCTTAGTCTTGTCTTCTCAGAAAATGAGTGATGTTCTCTTCAGCAAGCAGACATGACAACAGAGTATGTCCCTTTAACCATCTCCTAAGGCTTCAGCTCTCAAGTCTCCTGCTATCATTGACTTTCTGCATGGCTGTCTGGGGACAAATCCTGTCCAGTACTGACAGAGGACGCAGAACCCTCTTTGCTTTCTCATTCTCTCCAATTTGGCAGTTCCCAAAGCATTTCCAGAATCTCATCCCACCAATAAGCATTTTCCCAGCTATTTGTCCAATGAAGTTTCCGTTTTTATTCTTCCTCCCCTCCATTTCCTCTTACCATGCACTAACAAAGCACTGAACTGAGCTCTTACTGATTTCTTAGAGGACAATTAGTACACATGCAATAGTCAGAATGGCCTGGAGTATGTTGGTATGTACTTGCCAGACTGGCATTCATCAGGACTGTGAAACAGAACAAAATCCCATTGCAATAATGGGACTTTTTAACCCCTTTGTGACAGTATGGCTAAATGCCACTTCAGCCCCACATATGATGCCAACAGCTGGGCACAGAAACACAAACCTACCCAATTCAAACCACGACACAAACACAGAATTGTTCAGGTAGTATCAAGCTGTTTGTGGTATTTCTCATCAAGTACCCTACCTTGAACTCCATGGGGGTGTACTTCTCATTCTTGGGGGTTGTGTTGCCCTTGTAATGGAGATGGTTGGGAGTGGTTGGGTGGATAACGGTCGACTCCTGGGACTGCCTCTGACAGCGCTGGCAGTACACGTAAATCACAAACGTTAAGAGGCTAGAGCCAAAGAAACAGGAGACCCCAGTGGCAATCAGATGGATGAGACTAAAACCTGCAAGGGAAATGAGAAGAGATGCTATTTTTAAAGGACAGCCTTTTTCCCTCTCCTGACAAGACCACAGGTGCAAATCAGAGCTATGACATCTTCGGATCAACATTAATAAGCTGTTGAAGCCTGAGTCTTAAGCTCCAACATCAACTGATATAATCTCCCTGCAAATCAGTCTCCCCACTGCAGCTCTGTCTTGTGCAGTTTAACAGGTTCATGCATTGTTTTCTCAAAGCTCCCTCCCTGTCTCTCCTCCCTCCCCTCTATTGATATTGAAACTAAACGTTATGTTAAGCTGACAGCTAAAGAAATGAGCCATACAAACAATGCACGTTAATGGATTCCAAAGCATGTGCGTGTCATGGAAATAAGGGGATAAAAATGCTCAGTGTTTCTCTGAAGGGGAAGGAAAGGAGGGGAAAGCCCTTTTTGTCGGTTGCCTAAAATGCCTATGGGACTGTGTGTGGGGTGGGGGAGATACACATTCCTCCCCCATGTAATCCAAGTGCACTCAGCATTCTTACTTATTCACGGGGCAGAGGCAGGGGGGTACTGCCTTGGCCACCTATGCACTACTTCAGAGGTGCACTTGTACTGCTAACAGCGAAAGAGGAGTCCTCGAGGGAATGGAAATGATAGGGCAGAAAAAGGAAAAGAGGGTAACTGCTTGAAAAAACCTGTTTTGGTTGGCTTTCTCCACAAAGACGGGAAGGCAGTTGCACGCAGGTGCCAGCGGGGTAGCTACAGTGCGATTACTTCTAAAAGAAAAGCTTCTGGACTAATTAAGCCTCCTACAGAGATCTCTCCACGTGGGCTTTCAGCAGCACCCTCCAAGCACAGCACTGACCCCAGGAAGCAGCTGCAGCAGCGTGTCCCACGTGCTGGGAGTACCTGGCTCCCACCTCTGGCTTGGAGGGGAAGAAAGGCAAATAGTACTCCTCATTCCTCCCTCCCTTCAGAGAGTCTCAAACTCCATGGTAAAACGAACCACCAACAGATCTCCAGTGACAAGAGAACAAACATTTGTGACACTTACAGCCACAAAGTTAACAAAGCAACCAGAGGCACTCTTGGGTGGCAACACTTTACAATCCTGTTGTCTTTTGCTGTGTGCAGGGGGGAATCTACAGAAAAAGAATCAGCAAGGGTGACCCAAAATGCTACTGCCTTTCCCCTGCTTATGGTCTGTAATCTTTCAAGCAGGAATGACAGGGAATGACAGGAATCCTAGTGCCTGGGAGGGATGCCCAGCTGCTGGTCCTCCAGGGCAGCAGTCCTGGGGGATGGCCACATTGGTTCAGTGGGGTCTGCAGCAGTAAAATTCCCATAATACTTAAAAAGCCAATTCATTTGGACAGACCGCTGTGTTGACTTAACTGTGTGCAGAGAAATGGAAGGGACTACTCAGAGAGTGGCTTTAAATGAGATTCATTCTTAGTCTGATCACGGTGTGCATTTTTTTGGTGCCATCTTACATTTTAACTGATATGCTTTTCAAATAGAGAATTCTGCCCATTAGTCTGCTGCTCTCCTCTAATCTTTAGTTAAAAAATATCCTCCTGAGTTTAAAAGGAACCAAACCAATAGAGTCCTACAGCAAAGTAATGCACTTCAATCATAATTACAGTAAGGAACATACAGAATTTATTAGACTGACAAGCTACATTTATTTTTTAAATCACACTATAAAATTCTATTGCAAGATTACCACTTTCTATTGTGTTTTGGATGATGGTCCAAAAAAACAGCAGAAAGACAGTAATTTCCTACTAAATGTTGTAAGGCTTTTCCTTTCTAAAAAGCTCTGCCTGCTTTACCTCAATCACGAGAGCTAAAACACAGAATATGCAACTGTGTTCAGTGAAGCCACATGACACTGTCTCATTCTCCTCCTGTCCAGCTTTGCTTATATTGCAGTGAATGTTTCATTTCACTATTACATTCCCCAATTCACTACAGTAGGAAATCCTCTCTAAAACATAAAGCTCTCTTACATTTCACTCTCACCTTTCAAAGACCCATCTGATTTTTCAGATGGGTTTTAGCTGTATCTGAGAGGTAAAACAAATAATTTTGTCTGTAGTAGGTGAGTCCCCAGAGGGGAAGCTTTCTGATTCATCACTTGGAAAATACAGATTTTTTGAGGTGCATCAACAGAATTTCTGTTGATTGGCTTTCTTGCCAAATACTGTAGAATGGTAAGTAATAAATAATATTAGCAACGGTGAAATGTAGACTACAACAGCAATATAATAGTGGTGGAGAAAGAAGACGGAAATGTGAATACAGAGCATAACAGCACAATGCCACCCATAGGAAGGAGTCCTGGAACTGAAGCAGATACATTGCATTCTCTGAGAGGAAAGGAGTGATGCAGAAAGCCATCTGCTACATTGTACGTGCCGAAATCTTAATTCTATTGATTGCCCCGCAGTCACAAACTGAGGCCACATTTCCATTCCACAGGTGGCATGCTTTTTTTTGCCATCATCTCCACAAGGAGAAGAAATTTTGGCAGCCTGCAGATCATCTAGATTTCAGGAAAGCAGAGGTGTGATGCTAGCAGGAATTGACATGGTCATTAGTGTGAAACCAGCTTTTTGAAATGTCGAAGGAACTTGCCATTTTCTTCAGTCTGGATTTTTATCACAGGGGCTCCTAGGGCAGTGGAGAAGTGACACTAATGACTGGATCTTTCCAATTTACATGCAGAAAGGAGACAACTTCTTTGAGAGGTGAGGACTTCAGTGAAAGGAAATGCTTGGAGGACAACTATCAACTCTAATCTAGTCCTATATCAGCAAATGAACTAAGAGACCCCATTCAGTGAAACTGTTATGGGTTACTTAAAAACTCCTGCCTCCAAACAGCTGGAGGCTTACAGTGGTAAAATGAGGACTATCCATTCACTCTCCTGAACCATTTATCCTGTGGGTAGAGATAGACAAGTAATGTGCTCCCTGTTAATTAATGACCCTTGGTGGCCAACCCAAACCCCCAAATAAATAAAAATCTCGGAACTGACAAGTGGCCAGTGTGATACATTCCTCCAGTCTGACTCAGACAGCAAGACTCCAGTGGAATTAAGGCTATCACTGGGATGTGAGCTGTATAGATTAATGGTTTGGTTGATACTGCACAGGGAGAAAAGAAGCCAGGTTAAGATAAATATAAGATATATGGTTAGTGGTATCCTACCTCCACAGTTTGTGCTCTCATCAATGCTGGAGGCTGGTAGGATCACTAAACAAAGAGAGGAAGATTGGAGAATGTTGTCATTTTGCCACCACTTTACTTCTTTAAGTAATTAGCCCCCTCCCTGCTCCAGACACGAGAAGCTGCTCATGTGTTCTGCAGCAAGCTGAGAGTCTCTCTAAATTGAATGAAAAGCTCAGAGTGTGAACCACATGCAACAAAACCTCTCCAAAGACCTGACAATTACAGTACTGCTACCTGATCGCTGTTTAGCTTCTTCAATTTAAGTGAAAGAAGATAGCTGAGAAAACCATTGAAAAGGAGACTACCATTGTCTGGAGACCTCAGATTTTTAAGCCAGGTCATTACAGTCCAAAAAAGAATATTTGTAACATGTTATTCAGTTTAGACTGGTATCAAATATTCTCCTGAGAGATTAATTTTCCACAAAACAGAGTGGAAAATGTTGATGACCATCTGGCCATCAACAATGCTGCTCTGTTAGACCCTTCATTATTGTCCCCGCTTCAAACACCAGTTGTCTCCATCTGCCCCACCTTGTTTCTTCACTCTTTTGGGATGCTTCCTTTGGTACCTGAACTCAAGGACCTTCTGTTGCCTGCATCCATGCTGAGAACAGAGCTCATTTTTATAACCCAGCCTAAGATGAACTATGCAAGGTTAAAAGCTTCAATTCAGGTGAAGCAATACTAGTTATTTATTACAGAACTAGGTGATTCTGTTTTATAAGAGAGCTGAGCTGCCCCAAAGGAATGACTATTACCCTGTGCCTGCAACAAGGGGGTTGATAACAAATTTGTTAGTTTGCTTGTTTTTCTAGAAGCATCCAAACCCTTTTTATAGAAGAGAAAATACCTCACCCTAGCTTGACACTCTGGGCATGAGCTGCTCTCTGGAATTGGCCCACCCTCTCCCTCTTCGACGACATTGTACATACCAGGAATTTCATTATACAGGCAATCTTGGTACTGTGTGCTGTTTCCGATGCACTGAGAAGAGTCTGGACTGTGTACCTCACAGTAACGGCTGCGGTACTGAATGCCCTCTTCATTACACAGGCTCCACTCTGACCACTCTGACCAGCCACCTTAAATCCAAGATCAGGAAAACACATGGACAACATCACCAAGAAGGAAAAGGATCCCTTGTGGAAACCAAACTTCTCCCATGCTGAAGGGTGTCTAGATCCTCACCTGGGCCTCTCTCACACATCTAATCCAGGGGCCTTCGGTGGATTTAATCATCTCAATACAAATAACAGCACAAGCATCACACTCTACTTGTCAGAATGAAGTTTTCTTAATACAGACTGAAACAACCCTTGGTGGAGCACTGCACAGTGCAGAGTTGTTTTAAAAGCTTCTATATCAGTTCTGTGGTTAAAGATATACAAGGAGTTGGATGGGACAATGTTGCACCAGGACCTCCAAATTTGAGGTTGTCTCCCGGGGATACCCCAAGCCAAGCAGCCAGCACAAATTACAGTAGTTAAAAAGTTTTGCTGAGGTCCCTAAGGGCAGGAGTCAGCCTGTACTGGATCAGAAATACACAAAGGTGGTTCAAAACCAGCACAGATCTGAACCCTACCCTCTTAGCGCACGTTCATCTGCCAGTCTGTGTAAGACAGAAAAAGGAAGGATCACCCCTTCAGCAGCTGTACAGATTAATGTTTCATGACTCCTTTTGTTTGTCTTGTAAGCTTCCACATCCAAGAACCAAAGTCCTGCTTTTTCAATTACTTTAAATGGATCATCCGTTAACAAGATTTTGCCTGGCCAGCACTAGAATGCCAGAGCATAGTCTAGTGAACAAGTAAAAAGAAAGTTTATGCATTTGATTTGAACGCTAGGATGCCTGCTTTTTCCCTGGTTCAATTTACATTTACTGAATGGACAGAAAAGCTACTAACTGATGGTGTTCCTGATTTCTTTTTTAAACATTCTGCAGATACGCCTTGCTCCCACCACCACCCAAGCCAGCTGGAGCAGGGATGAGAACTGGCTACCTTCACAAGGGTGCGTATTACAGAGGGCCTCCTCAGTGTGCAGCCCAATGCAGATATCCTCTCCGCTAGATGGAGCTGGATTGGTACAAGTCCGTGTGCGCTGGTAGTGTCCTCCTCCACAGGTTGCTGAGCAGTGAGACCAAGGAGTCCAGCAAGACCATGAGCCTTTCACTGAAGGATATGGAAAAGCAAGGAGAGAGAGGTACATGCAGTTGGTTACTCCTCTCACTGTGACAAAGCTGGAGAGTCCCAGTGACTCACCTTCCAGATCTACCCTGCCCAGACTTTCTTGTACCCCAGGACATTTGGGCCTGACAACAAGAGCTTTGTATCAAGAGAGGGTTTGAATGTGCTGCACTCTGTAGATGCCAGATGAAGTCTATGCACAAAAAGACTTTACATCATAACAGAAACTATTCCTTAGGGTAGTCACTTTGTTGTTACATACCTCTTTATAAAACAGCTTTATTGTTATGATATTGTCTTTTGACACTTCACCTATAGCAACAGCATATTTACTTGGAAAAAAAAGTGTTGTGCAACCTAAGTGGAGCTTATATGGCACCTTTCTGCAGGGAGCTCCAAGTCTTTTTGTCTCAACTTTCAGAAAAGAGAAGCTCAGAGGCTTTATATGAGCACAGTCCCATAACACTTTAATAATAAATCCAGGGAGGGAATTAAGAACCCTGGTTCCCAACCCCTCTTGTCAGGCTACCAGACTACCTGATTTTCAGGTCCACATGCCACTATTTCAGGAGATAATAACCTCGTGACTTAGTGCAAGATAAACCCAGGATTTATATATACTTATTGAGTGAGGCAGGTAAGGAGGGAGACACAGAAAAATAACAATCATGCACTCAGAACAGATTGTAAAACATCATAGTGTCCAGGGGGAGAAAACAGCACAGAAGAAGGGCACAGACATTAGTGAAAAGCCACTGAGAGTTTCCAAAATAGTACTAATAGCTGCCTTTATAGTGCTAGAGTTATTTTCTTTTTATAGGCCACAGAGTGCAATATTTGACACTCTTGCTATGCTCTTGCTACACATTCTGATCATGTTTTCCTACCTGCATTGGCACTTTATCTTTGCATTGAATTTTAATATCATAATAATACTATAATAATATAGCATTTTCAAGTGTAGGCCACAAACTGTATTGTCAGAGTTAGATAATTGCTAGAACTGCAAAGAGGCAAGGTAATTTGTATAAGATCACTTAAATTTAGCTTAGATAGCTATTACAGAGCAAGGAGAAGGATAAGTGAGTAAGAATACAGTAGTCAATGGTCTATTATTACTATTCTGGACCAGGAGTGCAACATAAACATGAGGACAAACTCGAAAACCAGGAAACCAGGCAAGAATACTCCCTGCTGGCTGTACAGGAAATGGTAACTGATGTCAAGAGTAGATGCCCATCGCAAGAACAATACGTAAGCAGGAGAGGGGGAAGAAACAAGTGTTCACAAGAAGAACTGCCACATCAAGCATCTCTACACAGCATTAAGTCACATTCATTAAGCCTGTCTCCTCACCAAGGTGCAGATGCACCATGATGCCCTCCACTGGATGGAGCAGTAAATCTGCTTGAAGCAAAAAACTGCTAGACAAGCCACGATACTACTTCCCTTAGAGGACGTGGCTGTTTTACCCTCTGAGTCTAGGTGAACCATAAGTCACAGCACCAAAGTGTGTGTGGATCGCATACATGGGTCATTACAATAGCTTTTAAAAAAAATTAAGGAAAAATCCCCCAAATTTAAAAAAAAAGAAAAGAAAAAAGCAGGTTGGAGATATTGATTTTTGGTGGCTCGGCCATCAAGATGGGGAAGAACACCTCTGAATTTCATGCAGAGAGATAGTCATGGTTACCTGGGCAGGGATGTGGGTTGCAGTCTTGGTACTCCATCGCTGACCCCACGCAGGGCAAGCCACCATTTTTAGGTTCAGGGTTTGTGCATGTTCTCTTCCTGATCCTAAAGCCCAACTCACAGTCCCTGGAACAGGAAGACCAGGCCCCCCAAAAGGACCAGCCCCCATTGATAATCCGTGCAGAGGTCTTACCAGTCTTGAGGAGGTCATCAACAAGAGCTTCAAGGAAAACAAACAAGACACCACATGATCACTAATCAATCAGTTGCTGGGCTTTTAAAAAGGACTTCAGCTTATAAATAAAATCAGGATTTATGTGCCCTGGGGATGAGTTTCTGTTGAAAACCCTTAGCAAGTGTTACAGGGTTACAGTATAGCTAGAAGGAAAATGAAATCTGTGCACATACAAACTAAGTCTAGTGATAACCTTGATAACTGACCTTTCTGGGTAGCAAACTGTGGCAGTCCAGGCTGTACCCTCAGGACACTGCCTTGCACCACAGCAGCAGTGAAGGGAATTACCCCAGAGGCAGTGCACAAGTGGACCTCCATAGAGAAAGAAAAGTAAAGACACTGTCCTGCAGAACAGCTTTTTTTCTCTCTCTATACCCTGATCACTTGTCTCTTCTCTTTGGGGCCACTTAGCAGTATCAAGAACAAATCTACACACTACCATAAGCACAGGGCTCATGACTGCGTTGACTTCTAAGTCACAGGGCTCTCTCCATCCCTGCCATTCTGCAGTGACACTAGTTGTGCATGCCAAGATTTATGTAGACACAATCAGGTTCTGGCCGTTCTGCAAGGATCCCCCTTCCACCACCAAATCTAGGCTTTCCCTATGGTCCCCAGGAGCTGGCAATACGTACAGTCAGTATCACACACTGCCGAGCCATCACTGGGACAGAATCGACTCTCAGTCTTCTTCCTCCCAAATTGCAGCTCGTGGGGATCAGACAGCTGGGCACGACACGTGTAGCGGAAGCGCTGCTCCTGGCGGGCACCATTTTGGGTAATGTTGACAGGCATCCAAGGGGTCCAGGGTGTGTTCCTACGCACCTCTGGGCAGCTTTCTGGGTTGCAGGTCTTATATTCCTGCCAAGAAGGAAAACTACTTTGACCTTAATCATCAAACAGCAGCAGACTAACTGACAGAGATTTATTTACAACCTAGCAAACAAAGGGGTATGCTCTGGATCTAAAAGAACCTCCATTTACCTTCTCTGACCTCACAGATACAAGGCAGTGCTGGGAACAGCACAAAACTTGGCGACTATGGAGGCAGTGGTGGTGCATAGCCTCAGGTGGACCTCAAGGGTAAACTATGCTTACTATTTTTATGTCTCTCTCAGGTTTGTGTTTCTTTGCTGACTCAGAGTCCTGTGGGGCTTAGAAAGCATGGTACATTATGGGCAGGAGAATAATTCAGGCAATGCATAATAATAACAGCGAACTAGTTTTCTGCTGTGACCCTGAGGTACTGCTCTCAGGGCAGCCTAGAGGAGCCCCATGAGGACAAAATGTCAGTAAGGTTTATTCCTTGAAAAGTTTACTGTATTACTTTATGACACTTTTAGATAATCCACTTTTATAGCTATTTTCTGTTTGGTTTGCTTTTTGAACTCTCTAGTGGGGGCTATGAACCATTTGCCATCCTTGGTGTAGGGATGAGCATCCACAGAGTAGAGTCAACATTCTGGTTGGAAGGAGATGGGATGATTTGGGGTCTTTACAATTCCTTCCACCAGTGGGAGGAATTCCAGTGAAAAGCATTGAGTTCTTGTCTAAAAGATAAATAAATAAATCCATCTTTTCTGGCAGAGGGAGAGAAATGTAATGCTTTAGGACTTTATGATTCTAGAGTAAATGCCAAACAGCTTGTGAACAGATGGGAGGTTCCAGATCAAATCTGCTTACACTGAAAGAAAACTCCATAAAACTAATTAAAACAGCTGCATGAAACAGCTGCCAGAATAGGAAAGGGAAAATAAAGAGAGAAAATTGGTAGCCATTGCCTCATTGATGGGTTAACTGGGTGTTTGACCCGTTGTTTACTCAAGTATAACAATGAGACTCATTTCTGATGTGTGTAGGGCATCCTTGATTCAACAGTATCATCCCTGGGAGTGGGATAGAATAAAAGAAATGTAGAGCGCTGTCAGGTAAAGGACTTGATATCTAAGCCTAGAGAGGCCTAAGGATGTTATCTGTATGCCAGTCTGTCCTTACCTGTACACACACACAGACACACACACAGACACACACACACTCACACCAACTTCACTGACTTCTGGAATCTGCCACCTCTCTGTTTCCCAGTTCATTTCAGCATCCTCTCCAGCAAGAGGTGAGGATAGCAATTTCTTCTAGCTTGAGAAATAAAATCAAGATGGAGAGAGGAGTTAAATACCAAGTCCCTAGAAGCTAGATGTCAATTGGTGCCCCATATAAAATGCCAATAAACAATACATACCACAGCACAGCCTGGACATGTATTTCCATTTTCACAGGACCTTTGCCTTGAATGAATTCCTCCACCACAATTCACATTACATTTATTCCAAGGACCCCATGAAGACCAAAAAATTGGTAATGGGCATGGGCTGTTCTCATTACAAAATCTGAAAGAAGAAAGTACATTGCTCAGAAAACATCCACGTCAGCACAATCCAGGGACAAAACGATAATGCATGCAAAGTTAGACTGCACACTGCATTTGGGTGCACTCATTGCATGCACAGAAAGCCAGTAGAAGGCTGACACAGGAGTCAGATTGGCAGTATTCCTGTTCATGGCAGAGAATTGTACCGTTTTTACAGAAAGAAGAGTGGTTAACCTGGCTGAGCTTACTGAGACAGTTGGAGCAAATGGTCAAGATTGAGCTTTCGAAAGTGCTCAATCAAAACTTTTATGAACTGGATTTACAGAAGAACTCAGAAGCTGAAGCCTGTGTGTCAAAAACAGATAGTGGATGGTAAATATTTTTAAAATCTGGCTTTTATTTAATTAACTAATAAGAGGTCAACTCAACATTGATCTGTCACTAATGGCAGGTGCTAAACACTTGACAATCTCTTTGTCCCATGATCTGGCCCTTGCTGTTGTTTGGTCCCTAAGAAACTAGTGTTTGCAAATGGAGCTGAACTAGATGCTATATGCATCAAAAGGCAGGCCCTAAATTAATGTTATTTCATGTTCCCTTTAGAAAAGGTAACTTCAATTTTGTTCAGCTTTTTAATCAATATTGTTCTCCAATTGAATCACATAGGACTGTAATTGACTCAGATGTAGTCTTTAAAACCCAAGAAGGACCATTCTGAATGGCCACAAATCAAACCAAACATTAAAACGTCCTGAATAAAGGAAGTTAAATGAATTGCCCTTTGTATTCTGAGAAATGCAGAGAGATCTGTCTTAAGTGACCACTCAAGGGACAAGCAACAGCCTACTGCCAAGCAGAGGTGGCCTTTAATGAAATGTCAAAGCTGGAAACCAAACTGGGCTGCCTTGAAGCATGTGTTTAATGAGGGGTTGGGCTTGAAGAAGCGAAATAGTGCAGATAGCTCTGAAGGTTAAAAAAGTATTGTGTTTTAGTGGTTTTGCATTAAATTTCCTTAGTTTAGAGGGGAAAAAAGATGCTTTTTCTGATGTAATGCCCTGCAAAAACTCAACCTTGAATCTGTGAGTTAAGCTGTATTCTGTCTTGAACTTCTTTTGGTGCATCAGCACAACTCATACAGACTTAGGAACGATGTAACTGGCAATGAAAGCTGCATATATTCAAGTGCCTCCTTGGGGACAGATCAGAACAGTTGCTAACAGCATACACAGCTTCTCCTTTCATTGAGGAGGTCAACCCTTTGTTTTGGGGATGAGAATACATGTGAAGGACTCAATGGTCATGCCTGAGAGTGGAGGCAGCTCTGAAGTCTGTGATGGTCACAGGCTCATTGCAAGAGAGAGGCCATGCGTGTGAGCAACCTCATCCTTCCCAGGCTCTGATATTCCTTCTGTGTATATTCAGCCAAACAGCCTTCCTCTGCACTCACAGAAGATCCACCACTTCCAGCTGCCAACATTATAACAACAGAAGTGAACACATGGTGCTGTTAACGTATCTTACCTCTCTTCCCTGCTCTGTCCAACGCAGACCCTGCCCCCGTACCGTGGAGCGGGGTTGCTGCAGGATCGCTGGCGGACCTGAAAGCCTATCCCACAGGAGGTGCTACACGGGGCCCAGGAAGACCAGGGTGTCCAAGCGCCATTCCTAACAAAGGGTGTGAGAGAGAACAGAGTATGGGGGTTACCCAATGGTTTGCCTACGTCATGCCATGCTTAACCATCAAACACATAAGGCACTGATGGGACAATGCTTGAAGTAGTTGGAAAGAGAGACATTCATTTCAACCAGACTTCACACCAACTGAGATTTAGAAGAGGGACTTTCCAAAGCGCTTAGCAGTGGCCTTACTTCCCTGCCACTGAAGTATCTAAGAATTGGATAGGAAGAGAATGAAGCCAATGTTGAATGATTTTGAAAATGCCTCCCAGGATTTGCCGGGGAACAGTGTGGTTGCTACAACTCTCACTGACTATTCCCCCATCATCTCCTCCGTGTCTCCAAACGGCCCTTTTCTGAGCCAACAGCTGATCCCAAAGTTGTATCCCCTGGACTCCTCTGCAAAGAGGGCAGGTTTTGAGGCTCACCAATACCAATTGTGCCAAAGGATATAAAAAAAACTTCCCTCTGCTAATTCAGTACTTACTGATGCTTTAAATCTCTTACAGCAAAATTGCTGCCAGCTCCAATGATTATCTCACAAACCTCATAATATTTGGTGTTTTCCTACAGCCTTCGGCATAGAATCCTATTAGGTGGAAATCTCAAGTTTCATGAAAAATAATAATAATTGCTTCTAGCTTTCATGAGCCTGCAAATATCATTGTAGTGTGACCTTAAATCTGTAGAAACCAGAAGGCAATTAAGAGCTCAGAGGCATGATTGAGTTTCAGGGTTTAATGAGTGATCACATCTCAGATGAGAAGTGGTAACTGAGCCTGCAGCAAATGTGATGTAAAAATCCTGAGTTCACACCTCACAACGGAGATGTCGGAGTACGTGCATGTGGCTGGCTTCTCTGAGGATGCTTGCCATGCAGTAACTCCACATGCGCTCGCACAGAAGCTGATGTTATCATCTTTAAGATCTCCTGATTATTAAAGCTCACCTTGCTCTGATTTTTGGCAGCACTATTAAACCTTGGAGCCTCACTGAGGCAGGAGGGGAGGAACTGTATCTCATCTCTTCTGTGCTGCAGGTTTCATTTTATTTGGAGCCAGTGGCAATCCTCTGTCTTACAGAACTGCCTCATCTTGACACTTTGCTGCCTTAAGCCAAAAATCTCATTTGTTTTTTTGTTTTGTTTTGGTTGTTTTGGTTTGGTTTGGTTTGGTTTTTCTAAAGAAAAACCATTCTAAAAAGTCTAGTCAAAAAACAACTCAGGTGCTCTCTGGTTCTTGAAAGCTAAGCTTGAAAACAGATGTTAATTTTCAAAGCATTTACTGAACTAATAACACTACTGGCAAGAAATATTTTCTGGCATAGCACCAATGAGGGCAGAGGATGAAAGTTAAAACCCACATTGCCCTTCACACTTTTTGTATTTGTTGTCAACTCTTGCCTGTTCTTGGCAGCTTTATTTCAGAACCCTGCTAGATATTTCCCCTCCTCCTCTTACTCTCTCATCCCTCTCCCTTCTTCCCTTCCCCTCTCCCACCCCAAACAAGGTCATAGAACAAGAAATTCACTTACATAAAAATGCTACTCTTCCAGGTTATTCTTCCATGTTTTAAACCACCTACTACCTCCCCAGTTCTTAACCCAAAGCAAAGACTATATGTTAAATCATGAAAAGAAAAAATCAAATGGAAGGTTGCTGCTATTGTGGCAAAATAGGAAAAGTAGTCTCATCTAAAAATTCCTCAGAAAAACAATTATCAGCATCTATTTGTGTTTCAAGATTTTTTAACAGAAATAAACACATTTTCCATTTTCAGATTTCCAGCCTTCTAACAGAACTCGTCTTTAGCCATCCTGATTCCTCTTTGCAAAAAGAAATCTCAGTGCCATATGAAGTCAATTAAAGGAAATTTGAAGGCTGAGGTGGATGTAGGATGACCAGATGTCTCTATTTTTCAACCCATGCTGTTTTTCTGTGTCTTAAGATTGAATAATCTATTTTCCATCCCCTTCTCAGGAGCTGTTCCTGCCTCTTTTGCCATCAGAGCAGTGCTGAGAAACCCATCCCTCTGGCATAATTTGCCTTTGCCAGTGACATGAACAGACAGCCTTGGGAAGGCTCTGCTCAGCCCACGGTGGCAGCACAGGGGTAGGAATGACTACACATCTTTTAGGCAGCACAGCCCACAACTGGAAGGAGAGATGCCAATTCAAACATGAGTATTGCTGAATTTTTGGTGCCAAGATCAGCACTGATCTCTAAGGAGCAGTCAAGAGACAGCTGTCCTTAATGGAATGAACATTTGTAAGGAAGATAAAGTAGATAAAAACTGAATTGACCCAATATTTACCAAAATATTGGCCGGCCCCACCCTGGTTAAGTAGCGCTTACCCTATTGCATCGTCTTTCCTTGAGTCATGAGGTGATGTAGTCTGAGGGTGATGGGGTAGCATGGACACAAACACTGTGGCTATGTCTAGGCACCCCACCAGAGGACCTTTAGCTTCCATACTGCTGAAGCATGAGCTCCAGGCTTCCCTGAGAAGGTGGCACTTTGACATAAGCCGAGCCGCATGCGTTGTTTACCTGCTGTGCCCGGCAGGCGTGCCTCCTAGATGCCTCTGGCTGCCAGGCCAGCGTGCTGCAGGCAGCGCACAGGCCCGCAGAGCAGCACAGGCAAACCTTGCTCACAGCCACGCTAGGTCCTGTCTCTACAAGCACTGCTCTGGAGGAGCTCTGCTTTTGGCAACACAACCTCAGAATTCAGACTCCGCAAAATAATGATTGAGAGCTTACTGATGTTTTTTAGCTTACTGTTGTGCAGCTGGCTAACAACTACCTCTGACTTACTCACCTCCTCCTGATGGGTCACTACTCACTGTACACTTGAGGGAAACTGAGGCACAGTGCAGGCAAGGTTAACCATAACACTAATTTGGGGTTCCCATCTTCCCAGGGCCCTGGCTGAGACACCTGAAGATGCCAGCCCCCTTCATTTTTCACTGACCTCAAGCTGGACCTCATATACCTCAATTTGGCTGGGATACAACATGGTCACAGAAACACAAGGAAAGAGATAAGCTGTGGACAGGCACAATTCTTGTTCTGTTCCAAAAAAGCACAGAGATGCCAAGATACCTTGAACAATTTGCGACCTCAATCCTGGCCCCTTCACAGCCGCGACCTCCACAGCGAGGACGAGGGCTGTCACATGAACGTGACCTACACATACAGGAGCCTGTGCTGTCCCCATCCGAATGCTCACACAGTTGCCATGGGGACCAAGGCCCCAATCTTCCATTTGTTGTCAGGTTTTTCACCTAGTTTAAGACAAAAAAAAAGGTCATTAACAGCAAGTTTACATTTCTGGAGACAGCCCCACAATAGAAATGCCAAACAAAGCTGCCAGGGGGATTAAGATGCAGCTTAGATGGGAGCTGTCTGTGCTTGTGAGCAGGATTCAAAACAGAGGGTTGTTTTCAGGCCGTGCCTCAATCAGTGTTTACCTCCGAATTCCACCCCGCATACCTAACGTGTGCGTGCAGGCACCTGAGCCTGCCCCGCCAGCGCAGCGCCCATCTGCACGCCGCAAAGCCACCACGCTCGCACGTCCCACGCGGCACAGCTTCAGCCTCCCAGGCAAGGCGACAGCCAGCGCTAGCTGTTCCCTCTGTTATGCTTCTGCCTCTGCGGTGCTTGGGACTGCTCCTGCCGAGTATTTCCCGAGGCAGCGTTTGTATAACCACAGCATTCAGGTCAGACCAGGGCCTCCCTCAGTTTGGCCCCATCCAAACACGCAGTAAGAACTGCCTCCCTTTCTCAACAGTGCTGTAGCCTACACTGGTAAACTGGGTGAAGGACAGAAGGTGAAGGAGATGATAGTGACTAGAATTAATGCTTAGAGCCATGTAGTGGGCTAAAGAGCAAGAATTCATCTCAAGGCAATTTACAGACCAGACCACACTGCTGTCTGTTTCCTCTGCCCCTTGTTTCATGCCTGTTCATCACCTAACAGCCTGGGGCTTGATCTCCCTCTGCATTACAACAAAGAAGTGAAAATACAGTAGTCCTGACAGAGCAAAAGCATGAGAAACAGAACTGTTCCAGCCCAGGACTGGTGATGACCTTCCAAGAGAGAGGGTGTCAGAGCCTGTTTCCGTGTCTTGTTTTAACCCATGCTGCTAGGTGATCCCAAAGCCGTGGGATGAAGGATTGCTGCTGGCAGCCAAGGCTGACTTGAGAAAAAGCAGTGCTGCCTGCTCCTCTCTGGATTGCTCCCAGGCCACCGCTGCCTTCTCGTGCCCACTGCTGCTGCTGGAACCAGCTCTGACAGCAAAATCCAGCAACTCCAGGACCGTGCCTGGGAGCCTGCTCTGCCCTGGACTCCCCCTTGTTCCCACCTAGGTGCAGGTGAGACCCAGCACAGCTCAGTCCCCTACCATCTGGGAACCACTGCATTTATCTCCCACATCAGGTGACACATTTCCACACCGTGGTAGCAACCGCAAGGCTACGCAGCCCTGCTCTCCCTGTCATACACGTGCTGCACCCAGATGATGTGTAGGGATGCAACATCATAGACTGCTTGGGGAAAGCAGAATAATGGTCCCTGCGGAGCTGAAAACACTCCCCTGGCTTCCCTGAAGCCCCAGCACACACCAGATAGCACGAGAGATTAGGACACAACAAGCAGCTGATGCAATGCTGAAGGTCTCACAACCGTGACACCCTATGGCTACAGGGAGCCCAAGGTATCATGGTGTGCAGCCAGCAGCAGAAGGGTTGAAAGTGCTGTGCCAGATCCAAGGTCTGCAGCTCGATAGTGACCCCAACACTGCTCCTTGAGGAGCAGAGGGTTACCTTGGTTTCCCTCCCATGCCACTGACCTCTCCTTCATCTCCTTCTACTTCGTGACTGGTTTTCTCCTTGCTACTGTGCAGTGTCACGAAGCACCCTCCCACAGCAGCTCCCTCCATCCTCCTCAACCCACGTCTCACAGCGCAGGGCCCCGCAGGCAGGATGGCACCAAAGGCAGCTGCCTGTGAGTGGCTCATCCCCACGGGGGTCGTCCATGAGGTGGTGGGATGCTCAGTAGCTTTGGTAAACCCGTTGGCAAAGGCAAAGCTTGGCTTGGCCTCAATGTCGCAAGCAATGAGGGGAGAAGAAAGGAGGAGGCTGGGTCCCTGGCGAACAGCCCTGGCCCCATATCTGAGCCGGCTACCACTGACAAACCCCACTGTGCCATGCTTGGCTGAGCTCTGCAGCCAGCAGAATCAATCCCCTGGGCTGCCCTGGAGAGAAATCATTTCTCCTGCTTTACAGACAAGGAAACCAAGGCATGGAGAGGCTGCAAGCCTGCTCTGGGTCCACAAGTGAGCCAACCGTGGGCAGGGGAGCCATGCTTTCAAACATTCATCCTCTTAAACACACTGCTCTGGGCTTCTCTGAGCCTGGCACTACGTTAAACATTCACGATGAACCGCTGCTGGGATGTCATCTTCCCCTCTCACTCATCTACAGCAGCATCAAAAATACACAGCAGTGACCTAGAAGTAATTTAGATCTATTACTGCGCTTGTCAGGCAGCAGTCAAGGGGGTTCAAGCATCTGTTGCAAACCTTTGTTTGCAGTAGATTATCATGTCATTGCAAAAATTTGCTCTGGGCTGCAGGTTACAATGCAAGATGCCCAGAGAAAAGAACATTGAGTTTTGTTGTTGTTTTTCGAATTTGTTGTTTTAAACATGCATGCAGTCAAAAATCAATACAGTTGGGTTGCTAAAAGTCAGGGAGAAAAAAAATCAAAAGAACTACTTCAAGATATTTAATACTAGATTTTTATCTCCTCTTTCCTCCTGCCTTACAAAAGTCATAATCCAACTATTGGATCATTTCTATTCATTTCTGAGCCAGAAAGCCTTGCTGATTCCAGCAGGGAGTTCTGTTCAGAAATCAATGGTATGATATGGCCTGTGGCTTCAATTAAAAAAAAAAAAGCTGACAAATAATTATTGGCTCATAAGTGATACTGGGAAGCAACCCAGAAATTAAACAAATAAGCAGCCATAGCCGAAATGTTGAGATTTATAAACATGTCATGTTATGAGTGTGGGAAGTTTTTTTACTTATAAAATTACATACGGATTATTATTCTATCTTTAAATTCATAAAAATATCTTCAAAAGAGCAAATTTAGGAAGTGGGATAAAAACTCATGTGCACTGATCTTTTTCAGGAATATCTTTACAAGGCAAATCCTTTGTAGCCAACACAGTGTCCATCAGACAGAGAGGACATTTTTAAAAGCATCCCTGATCAAATGCCCATCTCTCATCTGACAATACTACTAATTCCAGAGTTCTCATAGTTCTCAGTTCTTAGTAAACTGACATACTCCTACCAAAGGCAACACCATTTTGTTTCCTTCTTATACCATCTACAGGCTCGACTGCAGGATCTAAAAATTCAGACTGACTGCTCCTACCTCCTGCTGCCAGGATATTTTCAATGTTTATTCTGATATTACAGGTAAGGCTAGAAGCATTCCTTGTCCTTTTGATATATCTGTACCTCCTTTTAGGCTTCAGATGTCAACTGCTTATAACTTTATCAAGCTTCGATTATTTCGGCTGGAAGATTCCATGTTGGCTGTTTGATAGAAGTTGAAAGTTCTTGCAAAGTTTCAGTCAAAATATTTCAATTGTTTCTAAAACCAAATCTAGGAGAAAAGAGTGTTTGTCCATAAGTAGCAACATTTTCCTTGAAACAAGCTAATGTTCAGAGCAAGGAACTGAACTTTATGTCATTGGAATACCTTTTTGCAACTTCCATGAAAAGCCATTCAAATCTGTCCAGCGTATAAAATCCTTGGGAGGTGGCGAGGAAAACCGTCAGTTTTCAGAGACTCATTATAGATTTTGATCTTGGCACCTGAAGTCCCCTCTGTGCACTGGGCATGCTCCAGTGTGGGCCAGAGCAGGGTTATCCTGGGCAGGGCAGCTGAGTGGCTGCACACAAATTGAGAAGGGGGTACAAGTCTGTTAGCCACCCCACAAAACAAGTGGGGAAACTGATGAGCAAGAAAATGGGGTAGCACGGAGCAGATGCCAGATGACTGAGATAGGAATCTGCTGGACACACAGATCTGGGACTGCGATGAAAACCTGTGAGTTAGAACACCATTTGGCTCAGGGTAAGGAGGACCAAATCTAAAGTCCCTTTCCTGCTGGTGGCTCACGTTGACATCAGTAAGATATTATAAAGAAGGATATGGTTTCTTTTTTTTCAGTTTTCCTAAAACCAAAAAGCGTCATGCTCCCTCCTCCTAAGCCTAAGAAGAAACAGCATGGAATCATGTATTCAAGACTCCCTGATACGACACAGGCAAAGGAAGAGCAGCACATGCAATTTGTGTCCTAGCATTTCTTAACATTTGAATGTTTGACACTTCAAGCTTAGCAATGAACTTTTAGCAGGTTCTGGGTGTTACCTGCTAATAATATGTATTAACCATTGCTCAAGGTACTATGTTAAAACACCGTGTGATTAACCGTGTATTGAAGGTCCCTTAATATTAGATCTGGATAGCAGGAATCTGTGGTACAATGTAGTGCGGTACAAAGATGTGCAGACCAGCTCTGAACAAGCATGTTTGCATAACAGCAGCAGTCAAGTTGTGTTAGTGTTGTGGTTGACGCAAAAATGCCTGGCCCTTGTAGGATATAATTCAATAATATGCCAGTTCTGGCTGTAAAAGTTCCTGTGTGCCACTCTCTTAGCTGTGCCAAGACATCTGTTTGTGGGCTAGGCTGCAGAAGAACTCCTGACATTATGTGGATTAGGAAAAGTTTATTTGGGAGGGGTGCTTTTAATCTACACCATGTCACACCAGAGTGTGATCTCACATACAGCTGTACCAGCACAGCTGAGCGCCTGGTGCCTGGCCCAGAAAAGTGGAGTGAGAAAAGCCAGGACTTCTTAAGATGGTAACTCATCAAACTGAAGCACCTGCACAGGCCTTTTTCACAATGACTACTGGCATTGGGTCACTGCATTCCCCTACCTTTCCAGTGGCGAATTGCACATGTGTATTGGGTTTATGTGGTAAGGGTTTGGTAGCAGGAGGGCCGCAGGGGTGGCTTCTGTGAGAAGATTCCAGAAGCTGCCCCATGTCAGATAAAAGCCAGCTCCGGCCGGCTCCAAAAGGGACCCGC